>CAKNYM010052913.1:250864-262617 GCA_932195095.1 Andricus curvator
TGGAATTTATGGAATTGATCGAATTCACGGAATTCATGGGCTTCACGGAATTCAAGGAATTAACAGAATTCAGGGAATCCAGGGAATTAACGGATTTCAAGGAATTCACGAAATTCACCCTTTCCAACAGCTCGTGGCGGCTGGATGGTGCCCCTGTGACTGGTCAAAGAAATAATGTTGGTCGAACCCCTACCCCTGTCCAACACTTCGTGGGGGCGTGAAGGCAACCCTGTGTCTGGTCACAGAAATGATATTGATCAAACCCCTAATCCTTTCCAATGGTTCGTGGGGGCGAGAAGGCACACCTATGACTGGCCACAGAAATAATCATATAGGTCAAACCCCTAACCCTTTCCAACACTTTCTGTGTGCGGGAAGGCACCCCTGTCACTGGTCACAGGGGGCATGATTTTGTCAGCATAATGTTACTAGCAAGCCATTTTACTCGGTTCCTGATGGACCAATTCAACCAGGGTCCGACTTCCAACCCACAAGTCAACACATACACGTCACATGTGAGAAATATAAAAATATTAAGTTACTTTTGAGAACTTAGCCCAGATGTAGGTTGCGAAAGCTACGACAACGATCCTTTTCCGAAAAATCGATCTCGACGCAATTGAAGGTATATATCATCTGACTCGTCACTTCCCACAACACCAAAAGACGATCGAGTCCAGAAAATTTCTTCACTATAATCCAGAAGGAAAAAACGCTGGTCACTGTTTATGGATCACTTATCACTTCACTTCACGATAATCCGAGAAGGGCACAAGTCCTAAACACTGTTCAAAAATCACTTGTTGAAGATTAGAACACTTAACGTTAGAATGAGCATTAAGACTTTATAATGCACGGGTCCGAACTCGAACCGAAAATCAATATCACGTATAATCAGGGATTCGAGCGAAATTAAGGGGCATTTTCTGATATTTACCAATTATTTCTGTAAATTTAATAAAATTTACCTGAAAACTATGATGTGCGAAAAATTACTAAAAATAATGCAGCTACGGAGGCACAATGTCAAAATTGTGTTTCATCAATGTTTTAGGTCAAAAGAAACAAAACGGAAGTTTCGTTACGTTTCTTTTCGTTCTTTTCTTATAAAATATAAACAGCACATAAGTTTGTCATTATATCTTCGTCGCCTCATTACCTTTTGTTAAGTTGATAGACTGAGCTCACTTTTTAGCCAAATCATTTTAAAATTTTCGAAATAATTGACAAACATCCAAAAATGCCCCTTAATTTTATTCGAATCCCTGCTTTTAATGATGTAGCGCGTCGAATTTGGTCTCAGAAAGAGTGTGACAAGTGCCAGGCACGAAGGTCGGAACGGAACGGAACTGGAAAGAGAAAGCTGAATACCACCCAGCCAAGCCGAGCGAGCCACCAAAACAACAACACTGCCGCGCCACGCCCGCGGTTGCAAGCCTCGCAAGACGCAAGGTCTCAAGCGACAGACAGTAAGAAAAGAGACCGCGCAGAACAATAGCATCAGGGACAGGCCTCAAAATAAGCACAAATCTTATTAGGAATAGTAAACATTCCCCATTTATAAAATTGTCTTAGATTGCAACTACATCAAATTGAATAGGCTCAAAAAAAGTATTGAAAAAATAATTTACTAAAATTTTACATTTTTTCCCCTTAATGGTCGCAAGAATTTTTTACAATTTTTTAAACTATATATTCAGTTTCTAATCCATATTCAACAAGTTTTGTGCAAGTTTCATATCAATAATAAACCCGTTCTCTAATTATCGCCATCATAAATTAAAAAAATGCTTTTCTTTAATACCCGCGCGGGAATAATACCCGTCGATGGAATAAAACTTACTTTTCCACACTAGTGACGGGAAGGTTTGGAAATAGTAGGCATTCCCCTTCGCGGTATGTAAAGAAAATAATATGTTAACCGGGTGAGGGTACTAGTCGATTTCCAACTCACATTGGTTACCGCGCATGCTTTGCTCACGCGCCAACTTCATGCTGGCTGGGAATCTCCCAGATCCCCCACTCGGTTAGCAATAATGTACTATTCGTAACACCAAAAGCTGTTTTTCTTCAAACAAGCTTATCGTATCTGAAAATTTGTAAATTTTAAACTGTTTTTCATGTTTATATCTACAACTTTTTTTGATATTTCATTAGCTTAAAATGACTAAGGCAATGCACAAGAAAAATGGTTAAAACACAGAGTCATATGATTTTTATCTTTTTGTTTAAGATAATTTACTTTATTATAATCTATATGTTGAATTATTGCCGAAAATATTTTTTATATATATTTACAGCACTGTTTTTACTACTATGTGTAGAAGATAACTGCGCGATATGAAAAAATTCAACAGAGCAGAATTGTTCTTCGGAAAAATTACTACAAAAATTTCACTTCACTATTTTTAATTGCACTTAATTTTTGTTGGAAAAGTTTATTTTATTTATTTTAAGAGATGAAAAATGATTTTTCAGTTTTATACGAGAGAACATATTAGAATCGATATAATTTGATTTGAGTAACCCTAGAATGGGTTTTTATTATTTTATTGTTTATATTTGTTTATGATTAAGAAAAAGTTTTCAGCGAAATGTATAATAATGTCTTATTTTATAAAAATTTATAATCATACAATTAATCATTAACTGATCAGATAATATTTGTATAATTGGTGATTTTTCAAATCAAAAAGCATTATAAATTTCGCTAAAAAACTTTTTTTATCACAGACACAAATAAATAATAAGATTTTTCCAGAAGAAAAAACTATTCTCAGATTCCTGCTCACCCCTGCGGCCAACAAAACTACCCCCCTGGGCTCAACACGTTTCGTCGACCCTGGATTAAAGTATAACCAAACAGTACTTATGTAAACATTTTTCAAAAGAACAATCTTTCTTCCTTGACTTTTTTCATATCACGCTTCATTTTCGAGACAAACTGGAAATGTTGATTTTTTGGAATTAAAAATGAATTGTTTCAGAAACGACCGTGAAAAACATTTTGTTTTTATCGAAAAGTTCCACTGAACCGTGAACTGAGAAAATGCTGAACCTTTATGGATATCATAACGATGTGTATACAAATGTGGTAAATATATGTAGGCGATTCTATAGAACCAGAGGGCTAGTTTGTTTTATATTTTTAAACACTTCATGATATACAACTTTCAAATCAAACATTCTCATTCATCCTTTTCCTCTTTTATTCTCTTTAAAAATGATTTTTGCAAACTTCATTAAAATTTCTGACTTCGTTACACCAGCTACCATTACACCAGCGAAAATTTGTTTAAATTTCATATAAATATTAAAGTACAAGGAATTTTTTAGTCAACACTAATGAATACATCCATATCACTGAAAATATATATATACCATTAAACCATTTCCCTTTCAGGGTAGGCGTGACACTACCCGATTCGGGTAGTGTTTCTAGGTTTTTCTTGTAGTTATAAATAACTACAAGTGTGGGCTCACCACACCCACGATGTGCCAACAGCACTCATGTCAGTATTCTTGAATGGTCACCCATCCAAGTACTAACCACGTCCAACGCTGCTTAACTTCAGTGATCTGACGAGAACTGGGTTTTTCAGCGTGGTATGGCCGTTGGCAATAAAAAAAAAATAAAAAAAAACTGAAAATATAATGTATTTAATTAATTTAAACTGATTTTACAGGAAGTCTGTTCCATTATACAAGCGACATTTTATAAATAAATTACTTTGCTAATATAAGAATTAAAAGGGAGGCATGAAAGTAGATTTGTCTTCAATGATTAGGCTTGAACTTTCTCTAAAGAAAAATCGTTTATAAACGTATTTTGCGGTGTCGAAGTAAAAAATGTTATCCTTATGCAGTGACAAGGAACTTTTGGAACAAATTTACGATCTAATTACAATTTTTCTATGCACTCAACTTCATTTTTATTTATTTAAGTATATTTTAGAATCATTTTTAAGCAAAACACGTGATTTTTAGTCTTTTCTCTTATAGAATATACGAACTATGTCGAACTATGTGAGAAAGTGAAATGGGAACTCTTTTGAAATTACATTTCGCATATATCAGAGATGAATTTACCACCTCTATTACAATTTTATGCAAAAAAAAAGCTATTGTCCGATGTTGTTTTTCTCACAAATAAACGTATCTCCTATTCAATTAAGCTTAATCATATCATCAAACACCAATAAGTAACTAGGATATCAGATCTAAAAGTGACATAGAATTTCCCAGACTTGTTTCCCCCATTATAATTCGAAATGTATCCAGTAATATACAAATGTTTTCAAACATATTTAAAATATTTCATAATCAAGAACTTAAATCAATTATTTCAAACACAAAAATAATATGACTGCTTTTCAATTACTTTCCTTTTTTTTATATTCATTTACTTTATGATGATAAGATGAGATGTCACCAAAAGTTGTAGATATGAATCTAAAGAATAGTTTTTATTTCATGAATTTTAAGATAAAATAAGCTTATTTGAAATAAAAACATCTTCTGGCGCTAGAAAACGCATTTTTTAAATTTATAATGGCGATAATCAAAGAATAGTTTTAGTGATTGATATGAAACTTGCAGAAAACTTGTTTAACATGTATTAAACACTTAAATAAATAAGTCAGAAAATTTTACAAATAGTTTGCGACATGCACGGAGTGAAAAATGTCAATTTTCATTAAAAATATAAAAAGCGCTGATTTTGTGGGTTAATTTTCTTTGTGTTTTAAACATTTTGAAATTTCAATTATTTTTTCAATGCATACAGGAACCGAGGGAATTGGTTTGCTGGCAATATTATGCTAAGAAAAATCATGCGGAACGAAACTCTAACTGTTACAAAAAAGAAATAATTTTAAATTGCCTATAGACGTTACCATAAATAACTGATGAATTACCATTAAAAATTATCGAAATTTTTCGACAATTTTGGAAAATCTTGGATACCTCAAATTTCTAAAATACACTGAAACTTGGAATTATGACCGGTTTCGGGCATTGCTTGCAGTGACCTTGGCCGTAAATCTAGACACTTCAAACGTTAACAGGCAGGGCCGCCTACATCATTTATGTTGGAGTTGAACGGATGAAGTAACCTGATGCAACTAACGCGCAGAGAGTGCAGCCCTAAAGCCGTTTGTCACGCTTGACAGAGCAGCCCCTTCCGCGCAGCCCGCGCCACGAAACCGCCGCGGCATCAATTCTCAAAAGGACATAAACTGCACTCTAAAAACAGACTATTGACTGTCAAACGATTCCTTTCACTATTAAAGGATTTTCCATTCAAAATTGGCATGAGAGGAAATCCTCTCATAGTTAAAGGATTGTCGTTTCAAATGCTATCCTTTAACTGTGAAAGGTTTTCCTTTAACTTTGATCTTGACGTGAAATCTATTGTCGGACAAAAGTAAGAATAATTTGAACGTTAAAAGGAAACTTATTGCATGATATTACGTGCAAGAAATGTACAAAAGCCGAACTTTGGTGAATGTAAATATAAAGTCGATAATTATCAATTCTATAACAATGAAAAGTGAGGTTATGTGGAGCAAAAATTGTTCCTTCAGTACACGTACCTTCCAAACTTCACGCGTCACAATCTGAGATTCCTATTTTTTTGAAGAAATCCATTTTCTATATCAGTTCGCACGTTTTTTTGCACTGAAAAAATTTACTTGCGCACATTGGGTGCTAAGGGATATTCACTCATGGGCAGGCGACGCGCACTTCCTCCGCTAGCCAACAAATGAAATCCTTTAATAGTTAAAGGAATTCTTTTCAAAGTCAAAAGAAATCGTTTATCAGTAAAACTAGTTCCGTTTTGCATTTAACGGATCAGTCTTTGAACAGTGAAACGATTCTATTGATGGGCAAAAGAAATCTGCTTAATTTGAAAGGACGCATTCTGAAAGGAACGTAATTTTACTGTTAATATACTTTTTCTTAGAGTGTGGAGGCCATAATTCCAAGTTACAGTGTATCTATTAATTTCTGATATTCAAACATTTCAAAAATGTCTGGAAGTTTTCGGTATTTTTTGGAAATTTTACCTTAAATTTTCGGAAAATTTGTTCTTATTGTTTCTAACATTAAAAATTTCCTGCACTTATTATAAAAAATATCGTGTGCAACAGGTTCTGAAAGTAGGCAGTTGTAACCCTTGTGACATCTACAGTACTTGCTATCGGCTTATCTTCATCTCGCTCACAACATCCCTTCAATTCGCCTCTAGCTCGCACAACAAACTTTACACTCGCATAAAACTGCCTACTTTCCGCACTTGTAGCACAATATACTATTTCCGGCATGCTAGTCACTCAGAAGCCGGTAACTAGATTTTCGCTGCAACAGTGTCGTACCACGTATTATTCGTGCAAGTGAGCAGAGTAGAACAGCGGTTTGGCATCGGTAACATTGAAGGAGGAAGCAGTGATTAAATATACGTAGGTATACAGAGTGAGGCACATCGATCTTCACTGGCTAGGTAATACGGTTTAAACTTGGAAGCGGTCCTCTGTTAAAACATCAAGCGTGTCTTCGCTGGATGCATCAGGAAGTCAGGAGAAGTCTGTTCCCAGTGTCCACTTTCACGGCGTGAGATATGCAAAGCTTCTGTGAACATTGCACATTCAGCATGAGTGAACTTGTATGATTCTGCAATGTGCACATAAGTGTCATAATTTCATACGACACTTAGAGTCTTATCAAAAGCGCAATACCAAAAAGCACATGACATTCATTTACATTAATAATTTTAACTTTTATCTTATTATACAAGTTATCGTAACTTGCTAACTATAAGCTCCACAGTTTTAACCGAGTGGTCAAGAGCATAAGAAAAATATTAACTTTCCCTCAAACAATGAAGGTATTTTAAAGCATGCCCGTATTAAAGCCTCTTTTTCATTTATTAAACTTTAATTAAGAAAATGTGATGGGAGTTGCGAAGCAAACTTAATAAATGAAGAGCAAAAGATACAACTGGAAATGTTCAAGTTTAAATGTAATTGATAAGTATTTAATTTTAATAAGTTACCATCGAGAAATGTAATACCTCCCAATGTATTACGATTACGGGACTGAAATGAACATACTTCGAATTATAGTGGGATGTGTCACGTCTCTTGGTGGCAATTAATTATTACCTTCACTACCGGTCAAAATTGTACGTCCGCTTACGAAAATCGGGTTAAAAACAGGCTTGTCTTAGAAAAGAAACGCAAATGGAACAAATTTAAAATGGTCCAAATTTCTATATTAATTATTGAAATGAAAAAAAAAGATTAAAGAAGGACCCTCGTTTAGATGCGGACACTAATGGAAGACATAATTTTTCAAGTATGTTTTTTAGAATAATAAAAAATTAACATTTTTATTTCTTGGATTTGCGAGAAAAAAAACATAAGTCTACCCAAATATGATAGCAGTTTTCAATAAACTTAAAGGAAAAACTATTGAGTTTCTGAAAATTATGAATAGTTCTAAAACCTTTGGACAAAATTTGCGGGAACGAAATGTGAAGCCTATAATATTTTATTTTTTTATCCAAATTAAAATACATTAAATTTTTAAATATACTGTATGAAGCGAACATTAATAGAATATTATTTATGAGTTAAATCATAAATATAAGGTTTTCGAAAGGAAATATATTATACATCAATGGTAAAGTATAACATATACATGAAGAAAGCTAAATAGTGCGATTTACTAATTTCAAAATTTTGTTAGAACTAAATATTCCTCAATATTATAATACTTTTAAGAAACCAGAATAAGTACAGATACAGTGCACTCATGCTTATTTCCAGACGCACTTATTTCAAGATGTACCTATCTCAAGTCTCCCATGCTGAAATGTTTCAAATTGTGCAGTTCCCTCACTTCCCACCACGGTCCATGTATGCTCTCGCCGGCGTCAGTGGCATTTTAGCATGACGTCATGGAAATGCATACGAGTTTTTGGAGAAAATATTCGAAACGTAAAACTAAGTCATAAAGGTACGAATAGTAATATTTGTCAAGTGTAGAATGTATTTTCTCAGGCATGTTTCATTCTTTTGTCGATTGACGACCTTTCAGTGTCACGAAATAAAATATCTAAAATTTGAAGTTAATTTATCAGATCGATTTGATCAGAATCGGGTACTCTAACCTAAAATTTCGGATAGTTGATTGTGGTTCGAGAAACTAAAAGGTCTTCAACCGATAAAATGATAAAACAGAATTGCGCAAATGCATTCTACACTTGAAAAATGTTACTATTCAGACCTTTATAACTTACTGTTACGTTTATAATACTTTCTCCAAACAGGCGTATGCAGTCCCATGTCAAGATGCAACAACCATGCTATGCATCTATCCAGGCATGATCGTGACGTCATGCTACAATACTCAATGCGCATATGCAAGGACGCATACATGCTTACAGCGCATGCATCGATGCATCGATGCAAGGCTGATCGTGGGGGTAAGGGAGATATATAAAGAGACCAAAGATAAGGTAAGAGGAGGGGAAGGGATTTCGGAGAGATTCTGGATGGATAGGGGTTAAGGCAAGGGTGTGCGCTTAGCCCAACGCTTTTTGCGATTTTAATTGCGGATATGGATAGTAAGCTGGAGGCCGGGTTGGTAGGAGGATTCAGGAGAGTAGGGGTTAGAATTTGGTCACTAGCGTATGCAGATGACATAGTGTTGCTGGCAAGAAGCGAGGAGGCCTTAAAGGAGATGATGAAGAGTTAGAGAAGATACCTGGATAAGAATAGGTTAGAGCTGAATGCGGAAAAGTCCAAGGTTATGGTGTTCAGAAAAAGAGTGCGAAGGAATGAGGGAGTGGAAGTGGAAGGGAGAGACGGTCCAGGAGGTGAAAGAGTTTGTGTACCTGGGCTTCTTGTTTCGGAGGAATGGGGAAGTGGATGGCCACATAAAAGAGAGAGTGAGGAGGGTAAATGTGGTGATGAGGCAGGTGTGGGTGTTGAGAAAAAAGTTATTTGCAGATGATTTTGGAAGGAGAATGAAATTCTTTGACTCACTAGTGATGAGTGTGCTATTGTATGGAGTAGAGGTATGGGGGTGGAAGGGAAGTGAAGAGGTAAATAGGACACAGGAGAGGTATGTAAAGTGGACACTGGGGTTGGCAAGGAACACGCCTAATTATATTGTCAGGAGGGAGACGGGGAGAACGAGGGTAGGGATTCTAGCGGGGAGTCAGGCGTGTAAATGTGAGGAAACATTTTTGGAAGAGGGGGAAAGTAAGCTGGTTAGTGAGTGTTGGTGGTAAAAGGAGAACAGGAGAGGGGATGAGAAGATGGAGGTTGAAAGGGAAAGGTATTTTAGAACGAATGGACTGCAGATGGATGAAGTGAGAAGGATGCACGAGGAAGGAAGGAAGGTATATGAGTTGGTTAAGAAAAATGGCATAGAGAGAGAGAAGACAGCAGGGGAAGAGAGAATAAGAGAGTCAAGGTTTAACGGGAATTATGTGTGGATTATGCCAAGGGCGAGAGCGCAATATTTATGTGAGAAAGGAGAGAAAGGAAGTCAGGAGCTTATAGCTGTGTGGGAAGTGGGATGCAAGAGTGAAACACTGGTTGGAGGAGTGCGTAGAGGTGGAGTAGCATGGGTGAAGGGAGTGTTGGGTAAGATGGCAAAGAAGAGAAGGAAGGAGGAAGAGGAATGGAGAAGGAAACATTGTAAATAGGAGAGGAAGTAAATATAAGTGATATGTAAATATTGTAAATAGTAGATAAGTGCGAGAGAGAAAGTAGGGACATGCGAGCGAGGCGAGGCGAAGCGAGGAAGGCAAAGCGATAAGAGCGTGCGGTCTTAAAGGTAAGGTATGGATGGATGTTAGTTTTCAAGGGTTAGTTTTAAGAAAATTCTGTAAAAAATGGAAGTGTAAGCAAGTTAATTTTTTAAGGCCATCAGGCTGAAAAATAAACGTTTATCTATCTATTACACAGAACTAGATAACCAACAACATCGGAATTTTTCAGGAGAGCGAAATAACATTCTGTAAAATCAAATTACCCTTTAAGGATAAAACAAACGCTTACTTCCGAGTTAAAGTGTTTCTGAATTCAGGCCAAAAAAAGTATCATTAAAAAAACTATCCAGTTCCAAGAAATAGAATGTGGAATTTTACAATCTCTAAATGATAGGAACCTAAAATTGGAGCAGGCTTGGTTGCTAATCGCGATAAAAAGTGCAATTTTCAGTTCAAAAAAAAAAAAACTTACTCCCAAGGTATTGAGTTGCGCTATTCCAGATGGATTTTATTTCAAAACCAACGGAAAAGTTCCGATATTGCAAAATCCTACGTTCGAAGTGATTTAAGTTGCTTTAAATTTTTCTCAAATTAAACTAAATTAAAAAAAATCCACTTTTTCAAGCGTGCCGGAATGGGTTTCAGTTTGCATTGGAAATTCGTCTCAAGAGACTGCACACCACTGCTGTGACGGTATCGCACCTTAACATACGATTTTTTTCTGAACGGTCTATAAAAAGAGGAAAGGTATATGTTTCTTCATAAATGAACGATAATAATTCTAAGAAATATAGTTTCTGGTCATAAAGTCGGCTTGCGGGTTCGATTCCCGCTGTTGCGGGTTGCGCTGTTGTGGTTCGGAACCCACCTTGAACTGTAGGTCCCCCTCCCACAGCCATGTAAGTGTGTGGGGTGTGCGTAAAGGAATGGGAAGAGATACGAGAAATATGTGAATGCATAGGGGACACATTAGAAGCTTCCATTCCATTCCAAGACTTTAGATTGGAATTTGATTGGTACTTTGGTGCTGAAAAAACTGGAAAATAGTTTTATCCGAGGGCTTTTCCTTTAAAAAAAAGTATTTCATTATTTCAATATGTTTAAAAACTTTTAGGAAGCGGAATATGGTCAGAAAAAGGTTTTAAAGAAAGGTAAGAGGTTAGGCAATTAAAGAAATAGAAGAAGGGAGACGAGTACAGAGAATCAGTTATCTGGTTTTTAATTACCACTCTTTTTATCACTATATTAAAAATGATATTTCGAACAAATACTTGTAACAAAACATGTATTCGATTTTTTTAGGAATTTTTTTATGCAAAAAGCCCATTTTCAAAATAAATGTTGTTTATCTAGTTCTGTACTCCAACCCTTCAATTGAAGGGCCGGATAATACATCTCGCAGAGCGCTCGAAATGACGTAAAACTATTTTCCAACTTGATAAAAAATGGAAATCGCAAATTTCCATTAACAAAAAATATTACTCGACGCGGCTTGTCAAGGCGCATCTTTTTTCTATTAGGCATTTTTTTGCAAAATAACTATTTTTTGAAAATAAAAAATGAAAACTAATTTTTTTTCGCCCGAATAAAGGCAATAAAATCAACGTGTAATAAAACTTAAACTGCGGTTTTTCGGAAACTAATTGACCAAATCACTTGAAATTCAAACTGGAAGTTCATGACTCTTTACAGAAGCCATTGCCATGAATAAAAATATCGTAGCGATCTATGGTTTAATATTTTCGATCGATGTATAGATCGACCCGAAAAACCGCGTTTTTCACATTTCACGTAGCGAGGAAGTTTTTCATTTCACGAGTCTCGCCAAAAAGAAACATATCTCCATGGTCGTCAACATTTGGCCAAGTTTTAGGCCAAATTTGACATCGATCCGATGAAAATTGTAGGAGCTACTGATTTTTAAAGAAAAGCGTCAGCGCACGAGGCCGGAGAATCCTGGCGCTTGCGG
>CAKNYM010052913.1:262627-308840 GCA_932195095.1 Andricus curvator
CCGCAAGCGCCAGGATTCTCCGGCCTCGTGCGCTGACGCTTTTCTTTAAAAATCAGTAGCTCCTACAATTTTCATCGGATCGATGTCAAATTTGGCCTAAAACTTGGCCAAATGTTGACGACCATGGAGATATGTTTCTTTTTGGCGAGACTCGTGAAATGAAAAACTTCCTCGCTACGTGAAATGTGAAAAACGCGGTTTTCCGGGGTCGATCGATACATCGATCGAAAATATTAAACCATAGATCGCTACGATATTTTTATTCATGGCAATGGCTTCTGTAAAGAGTCATGAACTTCCAGTTTGAATTTCAAGTGATTTGGTCAATTAGTTTCCGAAAAACCGCAGTTTAAGTTTTATTACACGTTGATTTTATTGCCTTTATTCGGGCGAAAAAAAATTAGTTTTCATTTTTTATTTTCAAAAAATAGTTATTTTGCAAAAAAATGCCTAATAGAAAAAAGATGCGCCTTGACAAGCCGCGTCGAGTAATATTTTTTGTTAATGGAAATTTGCGATTTCCATTTTTTATCAAGTTGGACAATAGTTTTACGTCATTTCGAGCGCTCGGCGAGTTATATTATCCGGCCCTTCAATTGTACCCCTAAAAATGTTTTGTAAAGTTTGCCAGAATTCTAGGATCTTCACCATATAATAGGCAAAAAATATATAATAGAGATGAGATTAAATATTTAAAACCTGGGCACCAGAAAACATATTTTAAAACATAATTTTCCCTTGGCTAAGCTCTTAATGGTTTCTTCATCACTAAAATTTGATAAAATAACAATATACATAAATATCAGAAAGAAAAAATATTTTATGTGATATAAAATCATTTTTTATAAATTCTCCTATGATCGGAACAAACATACAGTTAAACAGTTTACACTTTTCTTATTAGGAAAAATGTTAAAAAATAATGGTTGGACGATAATCCTGAAATTGAAGTCAACTAAGTTTTTTCTTACTATTCTTACAAATATTCAACAAATTGATCCTACACGGAAAAAATTTATCCGTAAAAAAGTCACGAACTAGTAGCTAGGTCTCGGATATGAGAAAAATTCATCGGATATTTATGTATTTTGGTAAATAACCTACGAACTTTGAGAAAGATTGACGAACTCGATGTGAAAATTCTAAAACGGTTCATCACTTTTTTTTTTGTGAATAATTACAAAAATATTACGAGTGATTGGGAAAAGATTCTCAGAGCACTCACGCGCTTGCCCGACAAATCTGGGAACTCGAAACTAAGTCTCCCTGTACGTGGCCCACGCACACACGCGCGGTGCGTGTGTGCGCTCGTATGTGTGCCTCGAGCTCGTCGGATGAGTGGCTAGAAGTTTTATATTACCTATTTTGTTTGGCCTCGATGGCTGCGCGTGTTTACGCACTCCTGGTTTATGTTTAGAAACTGGTGAGTCAGCAGTGTTTGAGGTTCGAATCTTCTGAGTTGCGAATTTATAAATTAATATAAAATTAAATCGCACAAATAAAATTTTTCCTCTTTTTATTTCAGTCTGAAATTTTCAGGAACTGTTCGTAGGAAATTCGAACTGTTCGTAAGAAACTTCGAAATTTATCCATATATTTCTCATAGAAATAAGGATTTAATGTTTCATTTTTTTATCTCGTATCCGAGACCTAGCTACAAGATCGTGACTTCTTCACGGATAAATTTTTTCCGTGTACTAGTTGCTGCTTCATACATTTCAACTTACACTAATTATGCATATTATACAATACTGGAAACCGTAATATCATGAAATGACTCACTTTGACAGCATAAATAAGACATTTGCAAACTGCATATTTCGTTTAAACTAGAAATGACCAACATTGCACAGTTCAACTGTATGTTTGTTTTGAATAAGAAAAAATGATTTCATATAACATACATTATTCTTTCTTCTTCCTATATACATACATACATACATACATACATATATCATTTTAAAAAAAGGGTTCAACAACCACCGCAGGGTCCTACTGAGAGCAACTGCCATCTAAAAAATGGCACCGGCTCCCAGTAGAACCGCGGTAAATCACACTTACGGCCACGTCTCATATATATATATATATATATATAATATATAATATATATAATGGGGCTCTACAAGGACGGGCGAACCCTTTCCCTAGCTGTTCGTGGGAACAACAATGACACTACCAAAACACCAAAAAGGAGAATACAGAAGAGGGAGAGATGGATCAGGGAGAATCAAAAGTTTCTCGCTGACCCATCGCGCCTCTTCAGCGATCTCCCTGTTTCTGTAAAAAATCCACTCAAGCCCAAGGAGGTAGAGACTTTTTGGAGAGAGTTATACAAGTTCCCGAAAACACTAGAGTTGAAAGAAGATACTGACAATATCATCCGCTTGTAGGAGTTTTGCGACAACCTCATAAAATCTGAGGAGGACTGTCCATCAATCACTGCCGAGGAGGTGAAAAAAGCACTTAGAGACACGAAGAACTTTTCCGCTGCTGGACCAGATTTGGCCCGCATATTCACCTCATATTTAACGTCGGAGACGCCCATTCCGCAGTGGCCGGTGTTAGGACGCACTATACTCCTGCCAAAAAAAGGCAACTTGTCCAACCCAGAGAATTACAAGCCAGTAACTTGTTTAAACACACTGTATAAGATCTTCACAGCTGTCCTAAACAACAGGATTGTTCGAAGAATTGAGTCTGTGTGGCGAGAGATGTACGAACAACGTCGCTCGAAAAAAGGTGTAGCAGGCTATCGAGAGAACCGGCTTATTGACAGGTGTGTCTGTAAAGACGCTGCAGCCCATCAGCGCCTCTTTGGAAAACTAGATTTAGTATCTCATCTAGAAATTATCGTGTGACAACGAACAACGTCACCTTCCAGAGGGGCGTCTTTCAGGGTGATACCGTGAGCCCTTTGCTTTTTTGCATCACACTTCTGCCTCTATCTCTCGCACTACGAAATTCTTCTGAATACCTCTGTGGCGACACTAATCAGCGCGAGCATAAGGTCACTCATGTATTTTATATAGATAACCTGAAGATCTATGCCTCTGGCAAAACCAAACTTCAAACTGCAATAAATATCGTCAAGAAGTACACAGGAGAGATTGGGATGGACTTTGGTTTGGACAAATGTACCAAAATTAATCTGAAGAAAGGAAAGATTACTGGCGTTCCCAAGGACCCTGCATTCAGGACGTAACATCAGTGAAGGAGTCTCTCCGAACCAGATACAAGCATCTTCTTCGACAGATTTGGTCTTCCAATCTGTCGGCGTTGAACAAGGTATCTGCGACTAACATGCTTGCCGTCCCGGTTCTACTCTACTCGTTTCGGGTGGCTCAATGGACGAAGAACGAGCTTACGGCCCTTGATATCACCACACGTAAGATCATGCATATGCATAAAAGCTTGCATATCAATTCGTTAGTTCCGCGATTATACATTTCACGCCGTCAAGGCGGACTTCTGAATCTCCAGTGTCTTTATAACCGAATTTTTCTCAGTACAGCTTACATCGTTGAGAATGGCAGAGACCCTCTGCTAAAAATGGTCAGGAACCACGAGATGATTGGCCAAGGAACGTTCCTTTACAAAGCCGCGGAGCAAGCGGCCGAAACCTTTGCCTGAATTTTAACATCAGAAGCGAGGAAAGTGCAATACTACATCTAGATGCTTCACTTCTAAAAGCCGAAGTAAAGAAAGCAGAGGTTGAAAAATTTCACCAAGAGCTACTTAACAAGAAATTGCACGGAAACTCTCACAGAAATGTAGAAAAACAGTCCTTGTCGAAGGAGCAAACTTTTGCTTTCCTCAGATCATCAGGGCTTAATTGTGGTACAGAGGGTTTTATTTTCGCATGCCAGGAAGGTGTCATTTCCACCTAAGCATACCGTGACCGCATTTTATTTTAAGAAGTTCCCACTAATACCATATGTGCAGAGCGTATCATGCACACGCTAAATACCTAGAACACATACTATCGGGGTGTCCGACCCACGCAGGAACGACGTATATCTATAGACATAATGCGGCCCTAAGAGTGCTTTATTACCTTCTTTGTCGCTATTATAGTGTTGGTCGCGACCCTGCCCTGGCGAACGCTCCACGGGAGATAGAGGTAATTGTCCAAAACGAGAATTGCCAAATTTTCCAGAACTACGATTTTCGGACAGCAGTCTCCGTTGCACATTCGAGGCCTGACATCGTTCTCCAAGACTTCGAGAAACGAACTATATTCTTGATCGAATTCTCGGCTCCGTCCGAATACAACATCACTGCGAAGGAGAAAGAACAGGAGGAGAGGTATCAAGACCTTAAAACCGAGCTGCAACGACTGTACCCAAAATATTCGGTACAAGTAATTGTGCTTGTGATAGGTGCTCTCGGAGGTGCGAAACTATCACTGGTTCGTAACCTTGAAGCCATACCCGCGTGCCAAAAATATGCGTCGTGTCCTCAAGCCACACGAGGGTTTCGCCGGCCTGTCGTTGTGATTTCATCGTGCCGTGTGACAACCCATCTCACGGTTGTGAGACGTGGCCATAAGTGTGATTTACCGCGGTTCTACTGGGAGTCGGTGTCATTTTTTAGATGGCACTTGCTCTCAGTGGGACCCTGCGGTGGTTGTTTAACCCTTTTTTTTAATTACATATATATTAGGGTGGTTCAAAAAAATCGACTATTTCTTTTTTTTCAAAACCCCCACTTGAAAACTTCCGGAAAGGTGTAAAAAGACGCCTGTGAAAAGCAGAGCTCTTAATATTAATATTTAGAGGTCACTCATCGCGAATTTCGATTTCCCATTTAAATAGCATGTGCAAATTTTTTTGTTTAATTTGGAATTTTGTAACTCTTGAATGGATTAATGAATTGCTAAGCCCATACCATATTCTTGTAGGGAATTCGACGCTCTACAAAAAAGGTCTCTTATGATTTTTTCATAAATTTATTTCTTCAAAAGCTATTTAAGGTTAAAGTTGAACACATAATAAATTTATCATTTTTTACATTCTCATTCTAATGAGAAGGTATTGGTTTTATGTAAAATTTGACATAGTCGGTTTTCATCAAATCTCCACGTTTTGAGACCCCCTGAGCCAGAAAAAACGGGTTTTACCAAGGTGTCTGTCTGTCTGTAGTCTGTCTGTCTGTCTGTAGCCACGATAACTTTCGAAAAAATGATCAGATTTGATTGAGCTTTGGCACACTTTTTTATGGCCTAAAAGGAAAGAACGAGTTCGTTAACCAGCTATTTTGGATGAAAATTCAAAAAGTGAGCACATTTTGAAAATTTTTGAGACCACTTTTTTTGAAGATTTAAAAATTCTATGTATGGTTATTAGTAGTATGCAAAATGACGAACAAAATATTCTAATGACTTTTCGTGATAAAAAGAAATTACTCGAGTTATAGCATTTTCAAAATTCCAAAAAACGAACGAAAATGTACTCATTATCGTAATAGTTCTTTCGGATATTTTATAGTTTAAAATTTTCTTTAAAAAAACAATAATCTAACTCAAATCATCACATTATCAAGTTTAACATTGTATGCAAATTTGTCTTTTATTGTTCTTACCGAGAAAACGTAGAATTTTTAAAGACCTTGCGGTATTAATTGATGTTGCAGAACGCGGTATTGCATTAATTGATGAATACAATAACTGCTTAACAAAAAGCAAGGACCAACTTCAATATCTTTTACAAGTTGTGCAAGAACATCGTCGACAATTTCCAGATTGTAATAAGAAAACATTCAAATAAGAGTTAATGTTCGTAACGATAATTTTAACGCCAGAACTTATAAATGATGTTGTTTTAGTATTAATATTTAAAATTGTTTATATCGAATTTTATTTTTATACTATACTAAATACAAAACAGTATGTTTCTAAAAGTGACGTCTTTTCATTAGTATCTGAATTATCAAGCCATTCAAGAGTTACAAAATTCCAAATTAAAAAAAAAAATTCACATGCTATTTAAATGGGAAATAGAAATTCGTGATGAGCGACCTCTAAATATTAATATTAAGAGCTCTGCTTTTCACAGGAGTCGTTTTACACCTTTCCAGAAGTTTTTAAGTGGGGGTTTTGAAAAAAAAAATAGTCGATTTTTTTGAACCACCCTAATATATATATATTGTATGAGGAAGGTCCTAGAATTTGGGCAATCCTTGCAAAAATGTTCAGGGGTAAAATTAGGTTCTTATATTTGTCTGTTCTAAAGAAATCATGATTTCTAGGACTTTTACCAGCGCCAAATAATTTTTTTTTTTCAATGGGACATAAAAAATGGTAGTTTTCTCCTGTGCATTAGCTACAATTTTCATTGATAAGACATTTCTGTAAAACTAATATCTATATTCAAACAAATTAAAAACTACGCTCGCAACCTCTAAACAATTTTTTAAAAAACCTAAAAACATTAGAAGAGTATTTTCTCATCCAAAGTAACAAACTGTCGGGATACGGCCACCGAAAAATAAAAAAACGTTTTTTATGAACCACTCTAGTGTACCTATACGTCAAGGAAAAGACTCTTAATTTATTACAAAATTTATAATTTTGATATCCAATCCGAGCATCCCATTAAATGATTACACGGTACACTTCGCTGGTATACTTGATAACTAGTAAATTATGCATTATGTTTGAAGAGTATCCTCCCCACGGGCGAGTTCTCAGGCTTTGACGCAACATTTATCTACTATTATGCAGAATGTTCGTGGTTTGTTACGGAAAACAACATTATATTCCTAGTGGCTTATTTTCCAAACAAATTGCAGTACCCCAAGATACAAATTTTAACAAGTTCTCCTACAAATATTTGATCAAATTGGAAAAGATTTGCAACTCTTATTCTTGAAAGTAGCGGTATTATGTTTACCTCCTTGCTACATCATGTAGAGATATATTTATTCTGTATAAGTATACATAAGCTGAAAACATGGTTTGTATGTTAAATATTTGTTAGTGAAAACAAATCTGAAAACGAAGTATTCATTTTTCAAATCTCATATTAATTTATCATTATAGATTAAACTGATTTAATATCCTATTTTAATAATGGGCTCGTTGCATGAACTTTAGGCAATATATTTTTTGAATACTGCATAAAATTCTGAAAATTATGCTGAATTTGAAAATTTTTTGAATACTTCATTGTTGAGAAAAACTTATTTTAAGAAAAGTATCGAAATCCCCATTTAAAAACTATGTGACCTTGAAACGTCACGTCCTAAAAACTGTCTAACCAATCAAAGTAATAATCCATTCACTAACGAAGTATCTAGCAGACAGCTGGTGAAAATTCAATTTACAATTTTTAACAGAGATATTTGTTTGCTTAAAACTGTTGAAAAGCAGCAGCCAGTCGTAACCAAACCTCACTGAAAAATTCAATTTTGCTTAAAATATAAAGCCTAAAAAGATAGTAATAAATAATATCATTCAAGTGCGTGAGAATGAGATTTTTCCGAAGATAACCTAAAAATTGTATCATTCATATGTTTGGAATCACGAGCACACGTTAGTCGGATTTCTTTCGCTTTACATTTCACAAGTGTAATAATGGAAGCCTCTTTTAAAAACATGTTTTGTACCTGATTGCAACTGCAATAGCAAAGATGATGCACACAAAATACCTATTTATAAGGATGCCTATGGGCACAGAAGTGAGAAAGAAATGGGCCGAAGCCGTTGGAAGAATTGGGAAAGATACTAAGTTTCATCTAAACTCGAGCGTATATTGTTGTGAAGATCATTTTATAGTCAAGTATATATAATTTAACGCATAATAATATTGAAATAACTTGTAGCAAACCTTTTATAATAAATGTTACTACTATTCGTCAGCATATATTTAGGTTATGTCAAGTACATCTCCTTTAATTATTTGTAACATTATTTTAGTTGAATCTGTAGGAATGTTATTAATATTCATTTAACAGTTTCTGTCAAGTTTGTGAAGTTTCAAATGGTTTTTTAAGACAGTTTAATAATAAACCTTACAATAGGTTATGTTTATTGTTAACACATTCAATCGCTAACGACCATATTAGATTCCGTCGCCAACCAGACAACCGCGCTACTTAGACTGAAGTACTTCCGGCAATCCGTTGAACCAATCAGATTTTCCCGAAAAAATTCAAAAAGTATACTTTTTAAAGATTAAAAAAAATATTTAAACTTATTTGAAAAAAACTTTACTTTCGTAGTTACATTATTTTTTTGGTATTCTTTTAATTTTACTAGGAAAAAAAAATATTTGAAAATATGCAAGAACCCCATTCGATTTTCACTTTACCAAAATTAAAAATTGTAAGAAGTTTCAATTTCTAGAAAATATCTGCAATCTTGCATTTTAATTTTTTAACAATATAAAGACGGATGAGAGTATATTTCACAGTAGATATGGCCAACTTTAGTCAGACTCTGGATAAGATAAATCTGTAAAAAGAGAACTAATAGTTTTCAACTTAATAAACAATATGATTATGGTAGTGTCTATACGTCCGGACACAAACAATGACTTTTTTCGTATAAGTTTTTAAATCTTTTTTTGCACAGCGAAGGTAATTTTTGGTTTTAATTTTAAATTGGTAGATGGTAAATTTCAGTATTATTAATGTTGACATGTTTGCACAACTGTTTGATTTTGTAGGAAACAAGAAAAAAATCCACCCAGGCCTGCGATCGAACCAGAAACCCCCATACTTTATGTGAGGGCACATTATCCGTTTTCGCAACCCAGGCCCAGTAAATTTTTTTCTGATCACTTGATTCATCTTATAGTTATATAATTTTTTCGTAAACTCTTGTGAGAGTTAAATGACTTACACAGCAGGGCAGGGTAAAACTGTTGAAATTTTTCAAATTATTTGAGCCAAGCAAAAAAAGTTGTACTTTGGCATCCGAAAGAATTTGAAGAAAAATTGGAATTGATTAATATCCTCCGGTCAGTTGTAGAATTAGAATATTCAAATTTGATAAAATTAAACAAAATCCCTGCGAATTCGTAACACGAAATTATCAATCAATATACAAATTTCGTTTCAGTTATATAATTTGTTGAATCTGGACAAAAAAGACATTCTTTTAACATATAACATAAAATTTCAACCATTTCTCTTCGTTTTTATATTTTATTTGAGTTTTTAAAACTTAATATAAAGGCATTGAAACAAAATGTTTAACTTAATATTTCACTCGGGGAGCCTCATCTGATTTAAAAGCATAAAAAATAGCAAAAAAAGAGAAATTTCCCTCTAATTTTATTAGTTTAGCTCAATCTGCTTCAAAGTTAGAATAAGATAATATATTTAAAGATTTAATAATTCTGATACACTTAAAGGGAAGGACGACATCAGATTTTCAAACTATATGGAGAAATAACTATAAATTTGTCAATTTTTTTGCACATACATAAATTTCGATTGGACAATATAATAAAAATAATAAAAAGAAATTTGATGAATTCTAAAATTATATTTTTCCAGCAAGTTGGAGACCGTTCCAAAAATACGTAACGCTTTTTTCTGAAAACCTTGACCCTCACCCCCACCCGCTACATAACGCTATTTCTATAGCCCCTTATCAGTATATCCATACGTATTTTTTAAAGAACGTATCAAAAAGCTTGCAGTGTTCTAAAACCTGTGAAAATTAAAATACATATTAAAAACAATTAAAACAATCATAAGCTGTACTCTTCTAAACATTTTTCAAATGATATAAAACAGTCGACAGATTATGATAATATTATTTAATTTTGTAGATGATATTGAATTCCACAGAAAACCCCAAAAAGAATTTTTATCCGAAAGTGTCTTAAAAGACTTAAACGGCTGACAGCTAAATTGACTACTGCATTGACAGTTACAAACACATTTTCATTTTGCTCAAATTACATTTTTATTTAATTTTTCGAATGGCAAATTGTAATATAAATACCATAGTTATTAAGAACAAAGTAAAAACAAAAAATTAAACGTCTACTATCAAGTATAGAGCTGGGGCTAATATTACGGAATTTTTCTAAATACTAGTCCTGGACGAGTTGGAAATGGATTAGTCTCACGACATTGGCATTGGCACAACCCTGTGAAATCCAGTTCCCGGTTTCCACCAGTAGATTATAATCTTCAAAAGGCAATAATTTGAACCTAATGAACGTATCAGAACAACGCCGGATTTCCTCTGCGTAAACTCGTCATAAACTGTCGATAAATTTGTAAAGAAACCTAAATCTCAGCCTATAACTCCCACACCCGCTGACTAAAGCGTACCGTAATTACTACACTTTATCTTATAAAAAGCCAAGACCGGATCAACCTATACACTCACATAACGCGCACCTGTTGCGATAACCTCCAGTGAAAACTTATATCCTTCGGACAAAGAAAATGACATACAACAATACTCACTGCTCTCACGTCTTAACCTGGATATAGCGGTGACAGTCATTCCCAGTTGAGTCGTTGGTATCAAACCCTCGGCGATGCTTCGAAGGTGAAGTCATGGCGGTATAAGCGTTATCGTTCGCAATCGACTTGGTCTTTCCAAAGTAGTTATCATTGCTTCTTTTCTTAGGCTTTATCTTTTTACTGTTACTCTCAATATTTCTGCTCTTATTATTGATGTTTTTGTATCCTTTATTGTTGTTATTATTATCTTCACTGTTGTTTTGATCGTCTTTTCTGGCGTAGTAGTTGTTGCAGCAAAGCAAAGCTAGGGTGTTGACTAATGAATTTCTTCCGGGCGATGAATGCCGATGGTGATTTTGATAACAATAGCACGTGCCAATCAGGGGTTCCCCGGTCATCAGCGGCCCCCCGTAACCGTCTTTTTGCGGCAACACGTTGAGCTCGTGCCTCGTAGCGTCCGGCCCCATTCAACTCGATGATCGACGCACCTCTCTAACTCGAGAATTTCCACACCACCTGATCCGCCTTCTTCCTTCGTCGGTATCTGCCGGTCAAAAGGGTAGGTAGGGCGCTCTAATTCATGACCAACCATAACTTTCACCCTGAGATTTCTTTCAACCCTCCTTCAAAACTCCGCACTTAATTCACGTACACTAACTCCTTCAGACACACACAGATGGCATACATGCGCGCACGTGCAAATCAACAGTTTTCTCGAGTTCTTTTAATTGTTATAGGCTTCTTCTTTTCGAAAACCTTTTTACGAGCTAAGCATCCCTTCACCACCTTAAGGGTCGCCCTGATAAAAAGAATGAACATTTTCACACTCACTTCTATGTTACGAGGATTTATCTTTTCTTTTTAAAGGAGTCCAACTTTTTACCATAACCGAAGCTGAAATTGTAGTAGCACACCATTACTGGAAAAATCCCTAATTAGGCCGTTTCAGGTCTGAAAATGAATTGTCTTATTTATCAATTTTTTTAATATACAAAATTTAAGGCTGAAAAATTCTTGAATACTTAGAAAGTATTTTTATTTATTGAGGAATAAGCCCTAAATTTTATGAAACGAAAAAAATGTTTTGAGTTATTAGGGAGATTTTGCATAGCGTTCCGTAGCTTACGGTAAACGCTAAAGTCACGTGATGACGTTTCTGTGCATGCTCTGCTCTCCGACGTTCGTTAGTGTATCATTTAGCGTTTACCGTATCCTACGCAACGCATTGCAAAATCTCCCTGTTATCAGGCCTAGCATACGAATATTTGTAATTTCATTACAGTCGTCTGAAATGACCCCTAAACTTTTTTTCCTGGAATAATATGCACAGTGTTTTTCTCGTGAGGTACACAGCTCCTGCAATCGGAGTACAAAGTTCATTCAAATCACTCTATTTTCACCTGGCAATCACTGCAATCACTTTTCAATTTCACAGTGCAATCATGCAATCGGTGTACACCGTATTTTGAAGTTATGTACCCCACGGTTTTTCTACAATATATGAAGAATATGCTTCATAAGGAATAGATTAAAAATATGTATACCTTAAATATTTATACGTTTTGTTAAGTTGAAAGATTCCTATCGTACTTTAAAATGTATTGTTACCTATCACTTACCTGAAAAAGATGTAATTTAGATTTCAGTGCAATTTGGTGCAAGCTGGTGTTTAGACTTGACTCGAATGGTAAGGAGGGAGAAGCTGGTGGGAGAATCAGCTGGGGTCAGTTGAAGAAGAACGGTTGCTCTGACAACAGGCAATGAAAGTGACGGTCTAGTGAGAGAAAGTGAGGATGTGTGATATAATAAGCAACGAAGGGAAAGAAGGCGTCGGAGAGAGCTGGAAAGAGGAGATGCAGAAAGAATTGAGAGAATTCAGGCAGGAGATGAGAGAAGAGTGGGAAAAAGAAATTGCGCAGCTGAGGCGAGAAAGAGGACTGGATAGGGCAGATCTGGACGTGATTTTGGAGAAGATGAGAGAGGAGATCCGAAAGCTGAGCTTGTGTCGTAGGATGGAGAGAGAGAAAGGTCGGCCACGGGAGATGGAGATGGAAGCAAAAAATGTCTGTGAGGTGGGATGACAAACAGATGAGAAACAGGGTACCTGGAGAGACCAGCCAATAAAGCTCAATGAAGCGGAACTGAAAACAGAGAGAGAAGAGAGAATGTGGAGAGTGAGGAATCTTAGAGTGCTGGGGGTAAAGGCAGATGAAAATGAAGTGACAAATGTGGCGGGAACACTAGTAGCGTGGATACAGAAGATCCCGAGAGTCGAGAAATCATGGAGGATTGAAGGAGGAAGAGTCCTAAGGCTGAAGACGGCGGAAAATAAGTTGCGAATCTTAGAAGCAGCAGCAAATTAAAGGGATCAGGTCTGTGGTTAGAAGAGGACGCAACAGAAAGAGAGGACGAGATCCAATATTGGCTGGGGAAGGAGAAGCAGAGACTCGAAGCAACAGGCATGAAGGTGTTAACAAGGAAACTAGAGGCGAAGGTGGGAGAAACGTACTAGAAAGGACATGGGAGGCATAGCGGTAGCAGGAATAGAGGGGAGAGACGGAGAAGAAGAGCCTGGAGAGTGAGATACCAGAAGAATGTGTGTGGCTGGGAGCAGAGCGATGGTGTAAAACGGGATGAAGGAGAGGGATTGGTATGAGAAGTGTGTGAATCAGTGGAGAAATAGAAAGAGAAACAGAAGCTAGAGACTTTAAGGAGTGTGAAGAATGAGAGGGATAGAGTATAAAGACGTAAGATAGGAAATGAGTTTGGAGAGGATGCAAAATATTGTTATCGGGTTGTCATCTGTGAATTATAGATCATCAGAGGAGGGGAGATAGAAGTGAGGAGAAGTGGGCAATTCTGTAAGTGGCGGGTATTGTGAGAAATGAAGAGGGCGGAGAGAGGAGAATAGTGTTAAATAGTAAGAATGGGAGAGGGCTTCCGTTTTCTCTTGCATAGTTTAAGGTAATATGTATGTATTGGTTTATGAAGACTCCAAAACCCGTAAAAGGGAGGAGTATAATAAAGGCACTAAATAGAGTCGACCTCAGAATGCGTATCAAATTAGATATGAGATTAATGCATTGTAATTCACATTAAGTGATTAATTTGTAGTTCTTGTGCATTTCAAGGTAGAAGAAACCCTGTGCATATTGTTCCAGAAAAAGGATGTTTAGGGGCCATTTCAGAACATCACATGTAATAAAATGACACATTTTCGTATTCTAAGCCCGATAATATCTTCAATAAAGAACCCCGCACAGAATACATGGGAAAAAAACATTCGGTCAAATTGGACAAAACTGCGGGAAATGATAGATCTTGAGGTCCTGATTAAAAGTTCTCATGGCCACAACCACCCAAAATGAATTGCTGAGGAGCTAGAGGTCGTCCAAAGTCAAAAATATTCCAAAATTGAATACATTATTTGTGAATACATCAAACGGTATCAAAGTTAACTAATAATATGTATATACATGAATAATATACATATATATATATATATATATATAACTCATGTATATATGTCGTAGGCTTTTAGAGGATTCAGGCTTTCAGCCGACTGCTGGCGTTCGGAAGAATTTGGGACGAAATCTATACCTGGCGTCCAAGTACCTGGTTTATTCAGGCATTCAGAAGAATACTCACTTATTCTTCTGAAAGCCTGACACGTTTTAGGCTTTTACAGGAAACCAGCCGTAGTGTATTAAAACACATTAAACCATATTAAATGGATATTTAACATTTTTTTTATTTCCACGTTCATCTAATTAATGAAATATACTTTTACAAAATAATAAGAATAATGACTTTATGTTATATATTTGAAAAGTCTTTTAATTTAAGTTCAAGTTTTCACACGATTTGTAAGTAAACATTTATTTATTTTTCAATTTACATTATTATAATCATGTAATATTAATAATGACTAATAATGAAGAAGAAAGTAATTAATTAAATAATCATTTAATTACAAAATAATAAAAATAATGATTTTATGTCATATATTTGAAAAGTCTTTCAATTTGAGAAGAACTTCACTTCGAATTTTTAGTATGTCATATAATTTCAAAAAATGGTAGAGCGATTTCGGCCTTGTAACGTTGCCACTTGTGCTCATCAAACTATCACCCTCCAGAAGCAAACTTTTTACTTTATTCAATTGATCCTTGCTCCACATATGCCAGTTTGTCGATTTTCGTTCATTATAGCATTTTTTCAATTTTTCATTAAACTCAATTTTGTTCACAATACACTCACCTATAATTTTTACGTTCTCGCGCGCTCATACTGCTCGCTTCAAGATTAATGGCATTGTTGTTATTTTTGATGTGATTTATGAATGGTCAATAAGTTCAGAATTTGATTGGTATGAATAACATCTACATTATATTGAATGACAAGAAATTTCACTGCTAAATCCAAATACATAATAGCAAACAATAATAATCCATGAAGTATTCAAGACGTAGTAAATAATCATACATAAAACAAATCTGAGTGGATATAATTATGCAACAATAATTATTATACCTATAATTATTATGTTCCCAATAATCATAAATTCATCATTTAATTATTCAATTAATATACAGATTTTTTAGTCAAATTATTACTCAATTAATTATGCTTTTCTTATTTATTTGTCATTAATAATATTATATGATTATAATAAGGCAAATTGAAAAATAAGTAAATGTTTACCTTTGAATCGTGTGGAAACATGAACTTAAATTAAAAGACTTTTTAATTATATGACATAAAATCATTATTCTTATTATTTTGTAAAAGTATATTTCATTAATAAGATGAACATGAAAATAAATTAAAAAAAGTTAAATTGCCATTCATTGTGTTTTAATACTCTATGGCTGGTTTGCTGTAAATGCCTTAAACGTGTCAGGCTTTCAGAAGAATAGCTGATTATTCTTCTGAATGCCTAAATAAACGAGGCACTTGAACGCCAGGTATAGATTTCGTCCCAAATTCTTCCGAACGCCGGCAGTCGGCTGAAAGCCTGAATCTTCTAAAAGCCTACGACATATACATATTATAAGTTAATTTTGATACCGTTTAATATATTCACAAATAATGTATTCAATTTTGGAATATGTTTGACTTTGGACGACCTTTAGCTCCTCAGCAATTCATTTTGGGTGGTTGTGGCCATAAGAACTTTTAATCAGGACCTCAAGATCTATCATTTCCCGTAGTTTAGTCCAATTTGACCGAATGTTTTTTTCCCATGTATTGTGTGCGGGGTTCTTTTTGTTTATTTTGTAAAACTTAGAGCTTATTGCTTAACAAGTAGCGAATACTTTTTAGAAGTAAAAAACATCTTTCAGCCTTAAATTTGTATTTCTCTAAACAATTTTTGGCAGATAAAATAAAATTTGTGGCAGTATTTTTTCACCAAAATGAAGAAGTTTAGGGGGTAGCGTTGTCAAAATTCAAAGTCACACATTTTTTTGGGCACCCTTGCACTGGCCTACAACTGGCGCGATATGAAGCATGTAGTGTGAACGGTACCAGCCAGTACCAATGGTATTTTAGTACTGAACCAATTTTTTGCCAGTCTTGTGCTAGTACAGAACTTAGTAATCGAAGGGATTCGTCCAGTACTGGGATTACGCCGTAAATAGTCTGGCTCAGTAAAGTGCCAGTAGTACATTTCTACCTGGGAAATGAGAAAGCAAAACGATTTGTAATCTATTGGCAGAATTCATAAAAAAGTCCAAAAGAAAATGTGAAATATTTTGAATATTAATTACAGAATACAAGTTCCAAGGTCATTCCTGAGACTTTACATTCGATATTTTCATTCAAATATTTTCAATTATTAAAGAATATTTTTGCCGTAAAGTCAAGCTCGACATTACCACACTGAAAAAAATGTACTGGATCCAGGGAAATTCATTTCTTTGGTTTTTTTTTCTTCGAACCAAGAATTTGTTTACTTCAATTGAGTAAATATTGTTTAGAGACAACAAAGTCATGCCTTGACTCAAAGAAATATTTTCTTTTGTGATATTTCTTCAATACAAAGATATATTGTGTTTCAATAAACGTGGCAATTATAAAGTAAAGGAAATGATGTCTTGGAAGCTGGGAGCCTAGTTTCTTTGAAAATGTTTTTGACACCCTAAGACATATTTCCTTATTTAAATGAAATCGATTTTTTGCAGTGATAATGCGTATTTAAATTCAGTAATCCATCCATATATGGATCAAGTGATTTAGGTTTCATTAAGTAAAAGAAATATTTTTTCCAGATGAATAATTATTCGTCGAATTAAAAAAGATATTATCCAATGCTTAGAGGTGCCTAGGTTATTTCTAGTGAATAATTATATACATTTAAAAAATATGTTTTGTAATTAACTATTGATCCATTTCATTTAAAAAATCGTCATTCAAATCCTTTTTTGAAATAAATTCATTCGCATTTCGCTGAAATAAGTATTAATAAAAACATGTGATGATTTAGGTATGTTACCTGATACGACTATGCTTTCCCTGTTCTCAACATCAGCACTGACTATGCTTGAAATATTTTGAAAAATTTGTGTTTAACCCGTGAAAATAAAAACAAATATTACTATTAAAATAATATTACCTTATAATATTTATTAATATATTAAAATTGCATAAAAAATACTACATTTAAATTTTTGTATTTCAACTGTTCAAATTTTTTGAACTCTCTTTTATTTAAATCCATGACTTGGTGCTTTTAATCAATTAATATTTTTTCAGCTTTGTTACATGCTTATTCTGAAGATTATATCGCATGTTAAGATCACAGAAATATTTACTCATAATAAAAACCCATTTTTTGTTTCCAGGAAATATTTGGTGAAACTTAGGGTATGCTTCTTTGAACCAAGGAATCACATCTTAAAATGAAGAAAAACTTTTACTTTAGCCGATGGGCTTTAATTTGTTTGAAATAAATATTTTTTCAATTTAAAATCATATTTGATTCTATCATCTACCTAATTTTAAAACATTTATTTAGTATTTATAATTTATATGTATCCTATTTCATTCAACTAATAACAACGTTCCTTCTCTTAGTTAATATTTCACTCACTGAAATAAATATTAATTTAAAACTCCAAACAAATGATGTTATTTTGTTAAACCAAAGTATTAAAAATAGTTTCGATTACTGGTCTAATATTATAATATCAAAAGGTAATTTCAAACAATACACCAAACTCTCGGTTTCACTCCAGTGTCGGGAGTTGTCTTCAAATTGTTTTGGTCCCAAATCGGGGGAATCCAAACGTAAACAACTGTTGGTGAGAGACGTTGCGACAAACGTCGCAACCATGTCGCAACCGGGGGGACTGAAACCGACAATTTCGTGTAATTTCATCCTTTTGGTTAAGATAAAACCATTTATTTATATTAAAGAAGTGCTTTATAGAACGTATTCAGTACGATCATTTCTTTGAATCAAATAATATTTCTTTGATTCAAAATTTTTTTCTCAGTGTAGATATATTTTTGACTAAATTTATCATGTAAACGACAAATGGCCCATTGATGAGGGTAACGATTTTTTTTAAGTGGAACCTTATACCAAAAGAAAATTGCTTGGATCACAAATGTTTTTTTAAATACAACTCTTTTTATATTTTTTTACACTTTTATTAAATTTTATTATGCAGGAAAGTTCTTTATTAGCAAAATGAATACCTGTACAATTTCTAAATGAGATATTTTCTGTTCCCGTAATTTGTATTTAAAAATTATTCAGGAAAGATTATATAATTTACTACTGATAATGGTAATAATTACTACCTTAAATATTTCTTCCAAGAGGTATTAACGCTTGCTATCAAAAGAAAAGAAGTAACTGTAATAAATGTAATTTTTGCTTTAACCATGTGTCTAGGCTCACTGAAAATATCTGTGCCACGTTCACCGAATTTTTGTGAACCTAGCCACCCTTTCCCCGTTTCCTTGGGTTCACCGAAAATATTAGTTCACACAGGTAAACTTTGCATTTCAAAGTTGTTAATTATAATATATTGCTATAACAGATACTTAAGAATGTTATTTAATGTGTAATGAGGGTAGTGGTAACAAATAAGATGCAGTGGTTGCTTCTTAAACACTGATTTTTAAAATGATTTTAATAGTTTCTTTTTGAAAAAATTTATGTAATATTCTTTAAAGATACGTTTACAAGATATATGGAACGTATGAATTCAACATAACAGTGCTAAATAGAATAAAATTTATCGGGTTCATCGCTCTAAATTTGTGTAAAAAAGTAAAAATTATACACATTTCGATCCATTAAAGCATTTATATCTCACGTTTTTAAGTACTACATGATAAAGTAATACTCCTACGATACATTTTAGTAGGAAAAAAATCATAAATGCTATAGAGATGGACAGAGTTGAGAGTGGACGTGGTTGAATTTTGGCTATATTTCTTAAGTAATCTTTGTGTTACTGAAGGATCTAAATTGGCCCACGAGAAATACTGAATTGAGTCGAGCTTAGAAGAGTAGAAAAAATTAATATTCAAAGAAATATTAATAAGCCTAGGGGGACATAGTTAAAATTTACAAGTTACATACTTTTCGACGAATTTTCTTATGATTATTCCTTCCAAAATCGTTCGACGAAGTCTTTAATTTGGATCAGGAGACAAAGCAATAGCAATCACCTTTAGTCTCTATTTTTTTGGGTTAAAGCCACGCTGGCGGTCCATACATGTCCCATCCTTGAACAATCTTGAAACATTTTCGACCTTTTTTTGATCCATGCTTGAGCGAGGCAACTTTTTTCCACGCGCGTTGTAGAAAATGATTGAAATGCTGAAATCATGTTTTCATTAATGAGTGCGGAATGATTGATTTGCTTAGAATTGATATATGGCTTTTTAAAATTTCCATGAAAAGCCGTGGTCTAGCAAAAACAGTTTTTCTTGAATATCTCAATTCAAACTGAAATTAATTCAAGGAGGTTTTTAGCCTGTAGGGCAGGATATGCTTGTAACATTATTACTATTATTATGCCATTAAACCATTTCGCTCTCGGGGTAAGCGTGACTCACTCGGTGAGGAATGGAGTAATGTGAGGAAGGGGGTATAGATTTTTAGATTGATCTAGAATTCCCATGTTATTTATTTAAATAACACGTTCGTTCCGCAACACTGCTCCAACCCAGGTTACTGATCAATCTCTCTAGCGATCACACCAAGTGAAGAGCATCACAAAGTCATCATGTAAAGCTCCCTTCACGGGCCCATTAGTATCAAAGGTCTTTTGTTTCAGGCGTCATTCACTCGACTGACACTTTTATCATGCATTTCTTATAAACTATTTGTCGCCACACTTTTCTGTCCTGGCATACCTCTCTAGCTTCCTCCACGCCCATGCATTTTTTCATGCAAGCCCTTGTGTTTCTATGGCTTCTTATGTCTATTCGAATTAGGGTCTCACTTACACATTCTAACCATCATTTTCCAATCATCTCAAAGAGTTTCTTCCAGGTATGTCAACTAGTGTCTCCTCTACACCACATTCTTTGAGGATTATCTCATTACTCACTTTGTCCATCAGTGCTTTGCCGCATGCTATGCGCAAGAATTTCATGTTGATCGCGTTAATTTTACTCTTATCCTTTTCTTTATAGGTCCACGTCTCCCTAACGTACAGCACAGTCGATATAAATGTAGAATTATGGATTGCCCTTTTAGCTTTACTTGATATATTTTTACTTCTGATAATGGGCCCTGCTCTATCGATAACTTTCTTACCCTCGTTTATACGCCTATCTAACTCCCCATCTATCTTTCCATCACAAAAGGCAATATTGTAAATGATCAATTGAACATTAATATGTTTTTGTTTGTGCATAAAGAAGGCTACACAAAGTGATTAGAAACTTTATTACTCAACCGCCATACTAGCTATTTTACGCTTTCTATTTTTCTGTGTTTCTTTCTAATTTAGACACATTTTTATCAAGAGTCAACCACTTCCATTCCTGATCTTTTTCATACAGAACCGACATGCTCATTCAAACATACATTACAACGCACGCAACAACATTCCTACCTTATGTTCCTCACACGATACATTGCCACCCTTTTTTTCCTTCATCGCTTTACAGTACCCCCGCAACACCCTCTTTATTCACACCCTTGAAACCCGCTGCAGCAACCTCTTTGTTTTCTCTTTCCTCCCCAGGGGATCACAAATGAAAGGAATTGCGTCCACAGGCAGAGGCACAAGTTAGCAAAGGACAGTCTTCAGTTTCTCATAACAATAATTTTCAAGCTTTGCAAACTCGCGTTAAATGTGAGTTTTGCGATGCAGTCGGGAGATGGCGGCACCAAAAGAGAATGTGCAAAACAACGGTTGTATAATGTACATGGTGCAAAAGCCCGGTCAATACCAAACGTCCTGTCGTCTCGTCGACACGCTAACCTCGATCAGAAGTACAGCACATGCTTCGATTATGGGGATTCCCTTTTCCTCGTTATTGTATGATTAGATAGAAGTTTTATTTGTATGGGAAATCGGTGCTACATTAAAGGTTTCAAATATATGTATTTCATAAGACTCGAACAATTTCAATGGGCGGAGAACTTGAATGAAAGTTGTAGCGGTTGGGGGTGCACGTGGAGTTTAAATATAGAGAAAGTAGAACAAGTTTCGATGGTGGGATTTATCGCGCGAGGATGTGATGATAGGGGAGTGAAGGTTGTAAATCCTACTTTATCGGATTCTTTATCGCTGTAAAAGCTTTATTCATTTACGTATTTTTTTATATTTTAAAAATCTTTTACACGAGGAGAATGATTGTCTTCTCATTTGGTTGAAGCAATTGCACTTTAGACATTATTGTGTTAGTTAGATTGGGGAATATTGTAAGGGAAATTGCAATCTAATCATTAAAATATTCTACCGGAACTCTAATTACATATGCCTTTGAATTTTTGTTGCAGAAACTTAATAAATTCAAACAGAAAGATTGGATTCTCGAAGCAACTTAAAATAAATTATTCTGGTCGGTGGCAATGAAGTTTCGAATTCACAACATGCCCAACTTTCATTTAAATTATCCACTGCCATATTTTCACGTAAAAAATTATCGTGAGTTTGAAGAAATATTTGGAAAATATGGAAAAAATAGAAAAATGGCGCTTAATTTCGTTCGGATCACTGGACTGAGAAAGATTTGTTTTAGGAGAAAGAGTTTCTTACATCATGATTTTAAATTGCAACGCTCAAAATTTGATAATCCAAACAGAAGAACATTCAGAAATTCTATGAACATTCTGAACTTTTTTCACATGTTTATTTCAAATTATAGTGGCTAATGTTTGTTTCAATGCCCTTAGTACAAAGTACTAAGGGCATTGAAAAAAAAAAATTTCAAACCAAAAACCGTTTTTTGTTATCAGTAAAATATGCTCAAAGTTTTAGGTAATTATAATTATTATACTCATTATAAACAAAAACAATTACTTGATTTTTTCAGGCAAACAAATTATTTAAATTTATGAAGGCAAACAACCGTCTTTTAGTATATGAAAGCGGCTCCGTTAACTTTGACATACCACGCTGAAAACCCAGTTCTCGTCAGATCACTGAAGTTAAGCAGCGTTGGACGCGGTTAGTACTTGGATGGGTGACCATTCAAGAATACTGACATGAGTGCTGTTGGCACATCGTGGGTGTGGTGAGCCCACACTTGTAGTTATTTATAACTACAAGAAAAACCTAGAAACACTACCCGAATCGGGTAGTTTCACGCCTACCCTGAAAGGGAAATGGTTTAATGGTATATATATAATGAGCTGTTAGAGCTGAAACCTGATTTTCTCATGTCAAAGGTAATAGAGAAAAATCTGCATACTGTTCATTTTATATTTTACCTCTTGTGTACTGCAAACAAGGGTTTTTACTTTGAATGGAGTTGGCCAAATCTCAACAAATCTCGATTTCTACTAAAAATAGGTTCATCATGCATTCTCATCTCACTGAGAAGGTATTGGTTTTATGTGAAAAATGACTTTCGCGGATTCCATCAAGTGTCGACGTTTAAGGCCCCCCGAGTCAGAAAAAATTCTTTTTACATCGGCGTCTGTCTGTCTGTCGTCGTCGCTGTTGTCGTTTTCGTTGCCATTGTCGTTTTCGTTGCCGTTATCGTTGTTGTCGTCTATATACCGGATAATTTTTGAAAGTCTACTCGGATTGGATTTTGCTTAGGGACACTTTTTAAGGATGTAAAAAGAAAGGACAAGTTCTTTAGCCAGCTGTTTTGGATAAAAATTCAAAAAGTTAGAGTATTTCCAAAAAATTTTAGACCACTTTTTTCAAGATTCAAAAATTCTATGTATGTTTATTTGTAGTACTCAGAACGACGTACAATTTATCGTTATGACTTTCTTTGCTAAAAAAATACCAGAGTTATAGCATTTACAAAATTCAAAAAAAAAAAAACGAAAATGAAAATCTTAAGCCAAACAACGCATGATATGAAAAAAGTCCAGAGAAGAAGAACGTTGCTTTTTGAACACCCTACAAGATTATCATAACAACTTTTTGACAAAACGGGGGGGGGGGGGTCAAGTTTTACACAAATCTAATACCTTCTCATTATAGGATGAGAATGTAAAAAATTGATAGACAAAAGTTTATCAACCAAAAAGTGATACAAATTTGTTATAATTTATATTTTGATAGGACGTATAGTTTATATTTTAATCGTAAGAAATAACATTATTAATAAAAAATTAAATTTTTGGACAAACGACACAAGCTACAGAAAAAATATATCGACAAAAGTTGTTCAGCCAAAAGAGAGCTACAAATTTGTTATTCTTTATTTTTTCATGGGACGCGTAGTTTTGGTTTTAATCGTTATTAAATAAGAATAAAAACAAAATAAATGTATGGAGAAACGACACAAGCTACGAAAAAAATGTAAGGACAAAAGTTGTTCATCCAGAAAAGAACTACAAATTTATTATTAATTATTACATTCTAAACATTTATGATTGAGAAAGTATTAGAATTGTCCGAAATTTCACACCAGAGTTATTCAACAGATCTCCACGTTTGGAGACCCTCTGAAGGCGAAAATCAAGTTACCCAAAAAAGAGTTACAAATTTATTATTAATCTTTTTTTTTGACAGGATACGTAGTTTTTGTTTTAATTCTGAAAAATATAATGAAAAATAAACAAATTGAATTTTTGGAAAAACAACGCAAGATGCGAAGAACAATTAATAAACTTGTTCGCCATAAAAAGATCTATAAATTAGTTTTGAATCATTTTCTGATGGAACGCATAGTTTTTGTTTTAGTCGTAACAAATAAGATAAAAAATTAAATTTTTTGGACAAGCGATGCAAGATACGAAAAAAATATGAATAGACAAAAATTGTGCACCTAAAAAAGATCTACGAATTTCTTATTAATTACTTTTTGATAGGATACGTAATTTTTTGTTTTAATCGTAAAAAATAACGTTAAAAGTAAAAAAAATTGGTGAAAAACGACACAAGGTGCGAAAAAAAAATTCATAGACAAAAGTTGTTCACCCAAAAAAGAGATAAAAATTTTGCTATTAATTACTTTTTGATAGGACGCGTAATTCTTGTTTTATTCATAAAAAACAACATTAAAAATAAAAAATAAACTTTTTGGACAAACGACGCAAGCTACGAAATAAGATGAATTTTCAAGAATTGTGCACCCAAAAAAGATCTACAAATTTTGTATTAATCACTTTTTCATAGGATGCGAAGTTTTTGTTTTAAACATGCATAATGAAGTAATTCTCTTTTTACAATGTCACTCATTTCCGAAAATTGTAATTGCGTTAGCTTTGTAAGGTTACACGATACTCAATACAGCGACCAAACCAGATTAGAGGGATTCATTAACCACAAAAGAACAAGTGCTCATTTTGTGGCAATCTGTGTATTCAAAGTGCAGTGTAAGCAGAGTCAAGCAGCAGACGTCGTTTATTCATTCAGCAGGCAACCATCTTAAAATTATAATAACTAGCAATTAGACCTTAGAGTAAGAGAAAGAGAGAGAAAAAAGATATCTTCACCGCGGCGAAAGGAGGTACTGTGTTAAGTGACGTCAACAGTGACGTCAGCAAGGTGACGATGTTCTACATCTCTGCTCTACCCTCTCTGCTCGACTCCCACGCAACGCCCACGCAGCCTCCCCGTTAAAAGGGCGCGCACGGGCCCAGAACGTCAGTAGTGTTTGGGAGCTGGTAGCCAGAGCCCTCACACTAAATCATACAGCTGGAAGCCAGACATAGGTCTTCACGAGCAAGCCATTGCCATGACCAACCAAACGTACACTCAATCTTCATGTCTCTCTCTCGATCCTTAGGAGCCTCCAGCTGGAAACCAGCCAGAGGCCGCCTTGACGACGTATCTCCATCACCCTCTTCTGAGGATGAGCCTAGAATTCAACGGTTAAAACAAACTCCGACTCTCTCTGTAAAAATCATGGTAACACACAGATCACAAATAAATACTTAACCGAAATGCAATTCTTTCTCTTGCTTTTTAACTTCTCCCCCTTCTTTCCTCCGCTAAAGGGTTAGCTGGCATACCAACCTGCCCGTTTCCGGTGAGACAGCTGGCATACCAGCCATTTCAGCCGACACACTGACTAACTTCATCCCTTTCCCACTTACTAACGAATTGAATCTCGGCTAATCATATTCTTCTCAGGAGAAAGCCGAAATCAAAAACGCCCGCTCAACTCGCTATCTCTTTCTATCTTAGGAGATAGATACATCAATCACTCTTTCCACCTCCCTTGATATTTATCCTCTCACTCCCTCCTCTGGTACTCTCCAGATCACTCTTCCATCCGCTATCTCTTTCTATCCTATGAGATAGAGACATCACACCCTCCTTTCACCTCCCTCGAAATCTATAAACCATACATCCCTCCTCTACAAAAATGGCAACATTTCCTCTCACTCCCTTCTATGGTTCCCCTAACTCTCCTGTCTCGTATTATCTAATGAGATAACTCCTTTTCACTTTCTCTTAGTAGAAAAAAATCCATCATCCCCGACGATTATCCTTCTTACTTAATTTTTCTTTATTTATTAGGAAAATATACGTTCTTATTGAATTTCTGAAAATGAATTGAATTGCTATTATATATAATAAGAAATAAAGTAGATATTGAATCTGATATCTATTAAACTAAGTTTATATTTTATGACGTTCATTTCTTTTAACTTTGAAATAATTCAAAATTTACGTTTTTACTAACAAGAAACTCATTTTTCATCTGTTTCTACGCCTGTATGTTACCGTCCTCTGTGGAAAACTCTCGGTACTACGTCGAACAAACGCAATCGACTTTGTTCTCATGCGCGAGAGCAGTCACATGATGTCTTTTCACTTACTTTAATCAAAAAAAATTAGTTAAGAGCTAAATCGTCAAGATCACTCACTCTCCCCCAAAAAACAAATATTTAATTTATCCAAGCACAAGTTAAGAACAATATATGAGTGTCTCATCCCCCACTCAAACCCGAAAATAATTATTTTGCCCCTAAATTACAAAAACGCGAATATCTCCTAGAGTAGGACCGGCCATAACGGCCCTCCGAGTGGGCACGAAATTTAAGAACGTAATCTGAACGTCCCAAAAACGTTCCTTGGACGTGCAAGTCAAAAGACGTTATTTGAACGTTTCAAAAAACTATCCTAAGTCAAACCAAACACTGTTCTAAAAACGTTTCATGTTCCAAATACGTCCTTAAAATATCTCTGGAACATTGTATGTTTCAGGAACGTTATTTGGACGCATTTAGGACGTTTTTGAGCCGTTCCAATGAAATCCTTTAACGTTTGTGCCCACTGGGCTTTTCATGTGGACACCCACATATGTTTTAATTCTAGACGTCGAATACTGAAACGAATCAAATTTTCTTGACCAGCACGTGAAATTATTTTCTGATTATTGTTCAATAAAGTGACCATATTTGAAATGCTCAAATGCAGGACGCTGACAGTAGGATTGAGGAAGGGGGGTTCAGATTCAATGTTGAAATCTGAACTTTGATTGGCCGAGAACCTAGAGAGAAACTCAGAAACGTGGAAGTAGGAAAAAAAACCTTTTGCGGGACTTTTTTGAAATAATCGTATTTGTAGGACATTTACCTTCGCCAGACACATTGCTCAAATGCGGGACTGCCCTGCGAAATACAGGACGAATGATCACTTTATTGTTCAATATACACAACCTCTCGAAACAACGAAACGCGCGGACGAAATCAATTTGAGTCGGCTGGCTGACCAAACCTGAACGTTTCTACTTTGTAATTAACACGCCTTATCCTGCAACGCCACTATACGTAACGAAATTTTTGTCACAAGTTCAGGAATCGAAAAAAACGTACACGATACGACATTTTGAAACCAATAAATTTTCCAATCGGAAGCTTTTTCCAGATGGGCGAGAACGATATTTTAATTTATGACTAGATTTGGCCTTAAGCCATGGTCCAGCGTGAGCACGTTAGAAATTCTGCTAAAAAACGAATCAGATCCGTTTATTTTTCGGAAATTCGAAATTTCGCCATCAGGTTATGATGATATTCGTGATATTAACCTTCTGATTAACACTTTGATGAAAAACAGATTAAAAATTACTTCTCTGCAAGATAAATGTTTGACTTCGACAATGAAAGTATAAATAAAATATTATTCCGAGAGGTTGAGCACTTGAGCAGTTCTTAGATTACTATAATTTAAAGGAATTCCAAATAATTTCAATGAATAAAGGGAAAAGCACTATTTAATACATTTTACAAGAATTTTATAATGATTTATTTATAAAATCGACAGAAGTATGCTCTTTTTAAAGACTCTGAGCAACTTATATTCGGTTAATTTTTGTTGAAATTAGAAGAATGTAAGAATATTCATGTATAGAAGGGAAACAATTTTGTATGAAAACGAAACAAATAGAATTGTGAACAACCTTTCCAAGCATAAATTAACGTCAAATTAGGAAGATTGAATATGAATTACTGATTTTGCTTAGATTTGTCTTTCAAAAGTCGTAACATTTAATAATGTGTATAATGTCATCAATTTTATTAATGATCAATAATACATATTTAATTAGTTTTGAGATTAACTATCCAGAGAGTAGGTACATCATTAAATCACGAGAAAAACTTCTCCCGTCATTCGCGGTTTTTTTCAGTTTTGAAACATTTTTACATTCACTATCGCGGATTTCCTTGAATCTCCACATTTCGAGACCCTCTGAATCCGAAAAAACGGTTTTACGATGGTTTCTGTCTGTCGTCGTTGTTGTTGTCGTTGTTGTCTTCGTCTGTGTACCGGATAACTTTTGAAAGACTAATCGCATTCAGTTGTTATTTGACACACAGTTTCAGGGATCAAAAAGAAAAATCAAGTTCGTTAACCAGCTATTTTGGATGAAAATTCAAAAGTTAGAGCATTTTCAAATTTGTTGAGACCATTTTTTTCAAGATTTATAAATTCTATGTACGGCAGTTTATAGTCCTCAGAAACTCTGACAATTTATCCTGATGACTTTTTTCGATAAAAAGAAAATTGCCAGAGTTATAGCATTTTCAAAATCCAAAAAAACAAAGGAAAATGAATATTTTAAGCCAAACAACGCACGATATGAAAAAAGTCAATGAAAGAAAAACGTTGATTTTTGAATGCCCTACAAGATTATCATAACAACCTTTTGAATTTTTTCGAAAAATTGATAATTCAAATTTTGATCGCCCAAAAAATAATGAAAAATAAAAAATTTCTGTTTTGCGGTAAAACTATTCAAGATACGAAGAAAACTGAATCAACAAAAATTGTCACCCAAAAAAAGGTCTACAAATTTGTTATAAATCACTTTTTTATAGGACACGTAGTTTTTGTTTTATTCGTAAAAAACAATATTAAATATGTAAAAACGTAACATTTGTGGACAAACGACACAAGCTACAAAAAAAATAATGAGACAGAAGTTGTTCGCCTAAAAAGGAGCTACAAATTTGTTCTGAATCATTTTTTGATAGGATATGTAGTTTTTGTTTTATTCGCAAAAAACATTAAAAATTAAAAAAATTAAATTTTGGACAAATGACAAAAGCTATGAAAAAAATGAATGACCAAAATTTGCTCTTCCAAAAAAGAGTGAAAACTCATCCAAATTTGTCATCAATAATTTTTTGATATGACGCGTACTTTTTGTTTTAATCGTTAAAAAAAACATTAAAAATATAAAAAAAAATACATTTTTTGAAAAACGACAGAAGGTACGAAAAAAAATTCATAGAAAAAAGTTCCTCACCCAAAAAGGATCTACAAATTTGTTATGAATAATTTTTAGATAGGACGAGTAGATTTTCTTTTATCGTAAAGAATAAGATTAAAATAAAAAAATTAAATTTTTGGAAAAAAGACAGGGGGGACAAAAAAATTAAAAGCCAAAAGTTATTTAACCAAAAAATATATACAAATTTGTTACTAATCACTTTTTGATAGCACGCGTAGTTTTTGTTTTATTCGTTAAAAACAACATGAAATAGGGTAAGGAGGGGCAGCGCCGACCAGTTAATAGTCAATGATTCTTTTAAAGTTAACAAGATGTGGAATTGATCCACTTTTTTCATTTCGAGTCCTACATTATTGTAAATCATATTTCTATAAATATTAATTACATTAATGAAACAATGATTTAATAATTCAATTATTTCCAACAAGCTGTATTTCGTCGGCTTTGCCCCACACCCGAGGGCAAAGCCGACTGCAGCTTTTTATGAAAATCAAAACATCTGAAGATGGCAAAACATGATGGTTCGCGTCTGTGGTATTTTATATACTGAAAAAATTACCTTAAAACATTTCCAGCAAGAAGAATATAAGTTATTTTTAATAAGAATAGTGATAGCTGTGATATAACCTCTTATGCGTTGACATTGCACTAGAGACGGACTACGCTCAAAGGTTTCTACCATACCCATACAAAACACCCTACTACGAAAAAAATAATAAGACAAAAGTTGTTTACTCAAAAAGGAACTACAAATTTGTTATGAGTCATTTTTTCATCGTATGTGTAGTTTTTGTTTTATTCGTAAAAGCATTAAGAATAACAAAATTAAATTTTGGACAAACGACACAAGCTATGAAAAAATTGAATGAACAAAAGCTGCTCTTCCAAAAAAGAGTGAAAACTCATCCAAATTTGGCATCAATATTTTTTTGATGGGACGCGTACTTTTTGTTTTAAACGTAAAAAATAAGATGAAAAATAAAAAAATTAAGTTTTTGTAAGAAGGACACAAGCTACAATAACATTTTATTGAAGACAATTTTTCGCCTAAATTACATCTCAAAAATTTTCTTAGAACCACCTCACGCTAGGATCCGTATTTTTAGTTTAAATCGTGACAAATAAAATTGATAATAAACAAATTAGATTTATGGAAAAACGACACAATTTGCAATAAAATGTTCAATAACAATTTTTTTAAAGAGGATGCGCACTTTTTTTTTAGTTATAAAAACATGACAATGAAAATACTTTTATTCCTATACCAATGCATATTATGAATTAATATCAATGTTTTGCAACGTATGGCAAAAGTTTTTGCAAAGTTAATAAGTGTAAGTCGGAAAATCATATAAAATGTAAATTTTTGAAGTTTTTGAAACAGAATTTTGAAGCTTTTTAAGGATTTTCAAAAATTTCATGATAATAACAAATTTTATTTCAGATTACTAGGAGAATTTAAAGTGATTTTTCATTTTAAATAGTTTTCAGGTGAATATTAAAAAATATTTCAAACAAGTTTTAGTGCATAAATAACAATTGAACGATTATTAATTTATAACGACTTGAAATTAAAATATTTTAACTTCTAATTTTAAAAGTGTTCAGTTAAATATTAATAACATTTACGGGAGCGTAACCTCAGTTTCCAGTTGTCATTAAACACGGAGCTCACTCGCACACTTCTCGCGGGCAAAATGGAGATAGCAGATCACAGTGCGCATGACCAAGTGGCCATAATGTGCTGATTAGGAACATCTGAGCTCGGCAATAAGTGTACAGTTACCGCAGTCAAAACTCGAGGCGCTTTGTACAGCATGATCGGTCTCCTTGTTATTACTCCGTGAATCGTAGAAGGGCGACAGCGAAGGTGCATACGCGGACAACTATTATTCCTATTATTCTACTCCCCACCACGCCGCACATGCGCATTCGCTATTCAGTCCTCCTGTCGTATAAACAGCTACTTTCAGAACTGAAAAGACGCTAATAAAACGCGTAAATCATGCCTGCATTACATAAAAATTATTATCTTATAATATCGCAAGTGAGTGGTATTTTCTGAATGCTAGGGCCTAATTAATAAATGTGAACACCTACTTTTGAACATATTCGTTATTTCTAATTGTTTTTATGTATGCAAAAATTAGGTCCTAAAGTAACAACAACTGAAAATTGTTTGAACAATATTCAACGATTTTCTAGCTGTTTCCTGTAAAAAGTTGGATTTAAGCAAAAATAAATTGTTTAAACAATAAGCAATAAAATTGTTCAAATAAACCAAAATTGTACAAACAATCAAAAATTAATTAACAAATATAAAACATCTTATCATTTATTTGTTCATGAGGATCTATGGAAAAAAAAAGAAAAAGAAAGTAATAATTAAGAGCAATATTTCGAAAACTCCTTATTGCACTTGCATGGGGTAATTTTTGGGGCACCATGGTACAGGCTCAGGGGGGTGAAATGAAAAATTATTGATGGATTTGTATTCCATGATGAGTTTTCACGAGATCATAAAATATAAATATGGCCTATACTTTATTATACATTTTCATGTCTTGGACGGAACTTTCAAAAACGTGTTTTTCCTCCATGTTATTGTTATTTGAAACTTTAGGAAGTGGACGGCACCTGTTAATATTAAAATAAAAATAAAAATAAAAAAACGCGTATACACATTTTTGGGAACCTAACAAAATGGGGTATTAGGAATATATCGTAAACTTGCATCTGCAAATAAAAAATATCATTCGGCAAAGAAATTAGAAACTTTTTTTTTTTTTTTTTTTGCCACCCTAGTGAGGACGGCATTTTTTTGACATTCGCTAAAATTCTCGTAATCTTTATAAAAAGTATAACATTTTTCTTCCAAATACCTCAAAACATAACCAAATTCTGCTAGCGTTATAAGGAGATATTGCAAGAAACTGAAAATATCAGTGATTTTTAAAGTTCAGACGATAGCGCGTCGGACTTCCATGCAGGAGGTCCGGGGTTCGATCCCTGAGCCTGGTACCAATGGAAATTTTTCTATGTTCTTCTACCGGGACTTCGGTGGTTCGGAACCCACCCTAAACTGTAGGTACCCTCAGAAAAAGCTGGTATCGTACCAAGGTGGGGCTCCATGTCGAGGGCACTAGCCTTGGGGGTCGAAGCCGATTCTGTGAAGACTCGAAAATGAGTCAGCGTTCTTCTTGCGTTTGGGCCTTGGGGACTCCTACAGGAGGCACCACGTTCGATGGTCGCTGGCCGATTTCGAGTAATGAGTACACACACATACACTTACATAACACACCAGATCAGTGCTTCGAATCTGTGCATATACCTGATGACCTCAGAGGGATCGCTCCGTACACCATAGCCTGCTAGGGAGGCTGGCGAATGGCAGAGTGGGTGAGGATCACTTTGCCTGATTAACAAAGGAGGGCGTAATCTACTGTGCGATAGGTATGCCTGGTAACTGAGAGGTATAATCTCAGAACGTTGATAACAACGAAAAACCCACCGAGATCCAAAAACATTCGGCGAAGGATGGCCGGATTCGTAGTACTGCCTTGAGAATAAACACGGGTATTGCACAATAGGCTTTATAGCTTGAGCGCCAGGGGTGGGACCTCACGGGCCCGCCTACATTACAACTATCAACTATCAACTAATGTTCTTGCGCACATTAAAGATAAATTTGAAACTGAAAAATTAACCAAATTCGACGTTTAAATGTTAAAGCTATTACTGTTGATAGTTATTTATTATTTTAATTGAAGAATTTTATATTTATTCAACCAGTCTTTCCCTGAATAACGTATTTCGTTGTCCTGAAACTCGGGAAGAGTAGCCAAATATTTTTCATAAGTTTGGCTAGTCGCACAGTGTGTCATAAAGCACTTTGTTTGGACAAAAATCGGTCAAAAGATCAATTTTCAACTAATATTGATGTATTTTTCTCAAAGTGACCGTAGGCGAGCCGCAAGGCTTCCAGGCAAACCACATAAGTGCTAATTTTTAATTAATATGACTATAACTATAAATATACTTAAATAATTTATCATGTATTGGAGTAAGGAAAAAAATCGTTCATGAAGTTAGAAACAAATTAATGGACAAGTGTCATTTTTTCGTGATTCGCAATGATTAGTTGTTGAAATTCATAGTTTTTTCCTTGAAATAACGTTTGTAAACAAATCCACAGTTTGCCAATGTCTGAGCAAATAGGCTTTAATTTTTTTGCAGAATAAACTTAAAACGTGTCGTTGATCTATTCCGAGTATTTAATTTTCCAAATAGGAAAAGAAATAATCCCAAAAATTGATTTTCACAAGAGTTCGATGACAATCTAGGATGTTGTCAAGAAAGTAGTAATAATTGCCACAGCGATACTAAGAAATACTTCTTCCATATCAATTATGAATATACTACAAACTTAATAATTGCCATTTAGAGTTGGAAATAGTAATATTTTCGATAGCAAATTGAAGATAGGAAAAAGGTATATTTACTCCCGGGAGCTGTCCGCTCCACTAGCGCACATTTGTCGCATTCCTCGGAAAAACCGAGGCGAGAACGAGGAAGGACGAGACGGGACGAGGCAGAATGTGACGAGACAAACCGAGGAATAGGTCCGGGAAAACAAGACGCAACCGAGGAATGAACGAGGAGAAAGCCAGCCAGGCTCGGTACTTCTCGTCTCGGACGGCATCACTATTTAAAATAGGAAATTCAGTGCCAAATAACATCATATGTGCCGAGGTTCAAGAAGATGATCAAATTCCTAAATCTCATAATTTGTTTTATCACAGGAAAAACTCTTGGTTCTGCTGCCCCGGAGACCCGTGTTCGATTCCACCCAGCGCTGCTTTCTTCTAACACGATTTTTTCTATTTCAGCTCAAAATAAAATATTGATATCTAATTGTATGTTTAATGTTGAAAATTTATAATAGGTGCAACTGTAATATATATATATATATATATATATATATATATATATATATATATATATATATATTCGGTTTCTATTTCTTTTGAATAGAACTCAAGGGCCTATGACAAAGCCACCGAACGCGTCCTCGGGTTGCAGATAGAGGGACCCTGTACCAAGGGTTTCTGCTAAATTTGGTTACAATAATTAATGAGCAGTCGCGGTCATTTGACGAGGGATGGTCCCGAAGGAATAACCCCTAAGCGGAGGCGTAACAACCGTGACGAAAGCTGAATGGTGACTCTGGGATACCGAGCAACCTCTCAGAGTATGTAGCCTTATCCTTGCATGCGGGGCTCTACAAGGACGGACGAACCCTTTCCCTAGCTGCTCGTGGGAACAACAATGACACCACCAAACCACCAAAAAGTTATAGATGCGGTTCAAAACGATCGAACGCGCAGAGCACCCGACGATGGGTCGGCAAGCAATGCCGTTCACTCTAAATTTCGGGATGCTGAAAATAATTCAGATGGAAACACGATGACGAACCGGCGAAACGCTCACATTGAGCGGACGAATCAACTCAAGGATGACTTGCTAGACTGCTACGATGCCAGCATTATCTCTGTTTACGGATGCTTTATGGCACGTATACACACTCTGTAGTGCCAGAAACACCCAGAGCTTCAGCACGTTTTGATTCAGCGATTGCGAAATCAACGTGCCTACCTACGGAAAGCAGGCACCTTCTGAAAGATGATTGCGATTTCAGGACTAGGAGGAACATTAACATGCATGTTCCTCCTAGTTTATGGTGCTGTAATAGCTTTGGCTGATTCAAATCGAAGGCTAAAGCCGACGATGGATCAAAAGACCAAAAGACGCTTGCATCAACTGACGAAGAAGATTGGATGGGCAAGACAGAATGCGTTCCATGTTCAGTGTGTGATTGACTGAATAACATCTGGTAGACCGTTCACGAAAAGGGTTCGAAAGTTCGCCCAAGAACTGAGGTTCTACAATCATACACTGAACAAGTCAAAGCTGCTGACAATCAAGCGGCATATTGTTGAGAAAATACGGCTGTGCAATGAGGAAAATACAGAAGAGGGAGAGATGGATCAGGAAGAATCAATAGTTACTCGCTGACCCATCGCGCCTCTTCAGCGATCTCCCTGTTTTTTCTGTGCCGAGAGAACCTGCTAATTGGCAGGCGCGTCTGAAAAGACGCTGCAGCCCATCAGCGCCTCCTGTCAATGGCCCGGATTGTCCGCCGGAAAGCTTTCGATTCAACCTCTCATAGACTTGTCATCTGTCTGTTGGAAAGCTTAAAGGTGCATCCACACATAGTGAGATGCATAGAGAGATTGATGCCTCTTTGGAAAACTAGATTTACTATCTCATCTAAAAATTATCGTCTGACAACGATCAACGTCACCTTCCATAGGGGCGTCTTTCAAGGTGATACCATGGCCCGTTTGCTTTTTTGCATCACACTTCTGCCTCTACCTCTCGCACTACGAAATTCTCCTGGATACCTCTGTGGCGACACTAATCAGCGCGAGCATAAAGTCACACATGTATTCTATATGGATGACCTGAAGATCTATGCCTCTGGTAAAACCAAACTTCAAACTGCTATAAATATTGTCAAGAACTCCACAGGAGAGATTGGGATGGACTTTGATTTGGACAAGTGTGCCAAAATTAATCTGAAGAAAGGAAAGATTACTGGCGTTCCCAAGGACCCTGAGCTTGTGGACATAAGTGTTATTAGACATCTTAATACTGGAGACACCTATACATACATGGGCGTGCCTCAAAGCCGCATTCAGGACGTAACATCAGTGGAGGAGTCTCTCCGAAGCAGATACAAACTTTATAACAAATTAAATAATTTAGGTATCGAAAGCTTTTTGAAAAAATTGGAAAATTCCCAAAATTTCCCAAAATTTATGGAAAATTGCTAAATTTCCAAAAATTCCGGTAATTTATTAAAAAAATTTCTAAATTATCGGGAATTTCAGGTATCCAAAGCTTTATGAAAAAAAAATGAAATTTTCCCAAATTTCCGGAAATTTATGGGAAATTGCAAAAATACCTGAAATTTCAGGTATCCAAGAATTTCTAAAATTTTGGGAAATTTTCGATAATTTCTCGGTAATTTATGGTAATTTATCAGTCATTTATGGTACCATATCACTTCGAGTTTGTGATAAGATCTACTATTATAGAATAACGAAAAGTTGAATTTCATTTAAACAAACTTTATAACAAATTAAATAAATATGAACCAGAAAATAAACAAGTTGACACTGCATATTCCGAAAAATGATACTTTGTTAGAAACAAAGTATCATTGAGTAGTTTATCTCAACAGCTCGCAGTCTGTTTGCCCACAAACAAAATCGTTCTACTTGCATGAAGTTATGGCTGTCAGTGTTACCGAGCTTGAAATGCCGTAGAACGGACGAACAATTTTCCCCCTGCGACACAAGAAAATGTCGAGACTCAAGGGGCCATAGATAATGATGCTACAAAGCGTTGAACTATACGCATAACATGCCGAAAATTGGAAAATTATGCATTCCAAAGAAAAAGAAAAGGAGGAGCTTAAGTAGAGAAATTCCAATTATGGGCTCTATCAAAAGTATGGAAATTCGCTTATGGCCAATTTCGAAACTTTAAATACTCTCTTCTGAAGGAAAATTCAAGTCGCGTCTGCAGGTGAAACTTAGAATCATCTACCACGGCTTGAAAAATTGCGAAAAAATTCGCATGGAAATATGAATATCAACCAGAAGTTTTCAACATGAAGAATTTCACTCAGATGAATTATTTAAATACATTTCACTGTTAACTATTAATTCAAACTGATATTGATGCTAGAAAGTTCTAAATTTCTCTTCCAAAAATTTGTATTGGAAAAAAACATATATGTTTTAAATGTTTGACCCCTTTTTTTTATTTCCATTTTCAAAAAAATAAATGTATTAGATTATAAATATTTAAGACTTTCGTATCTTGAGTCATAATTGGCCTGAATAATGGATATATTGTGAGACTTTAAAATTAGAAAAAAAAGAAGTCTTTGTACTTGATTATAATAATAAAATAATTAAGATAGAGATAAATTAAGACTTTAGAAATTAAATTACATAATAAACCAAATAATTCATCCTTTAAAATACCGCTAACGGGGCGAATCGCTATTCACTAATCCGGGACTTTAAAAAAATCAGTATCGAATCCATTAATTTTGTTTTTATGAATATGAAGATAAAGATGCAGGTTTAATATAGTCTGAATTTTTCTCTCCGAAACATTCTTACTCTCGAAATGCCCAATGTTGAAAGAGGGACATCAACATATTTTGACATTTTCTCTTCTATTACTTAAGATTGCACTTTCTACCTGAACATTTGACCACAGACCCGAAACACAAAAGAGCAAGATACATATTTGGTAGAACTGTTATGTAAATTTAAAATTTTGTATCTTGACGTTTTTTGTATCTATTGGTGTTTCCGAGAAAATTACGAAAATTTGATCTTATGAAAACAAAATTTTCCTGGCCATAAAAATGGTTTGGCTTGCTTAAAACTCACGGAATATCTTCTTATAAAAGGTCAAATTTAACAAAAATTGACAAAAAATATAAATAGGGTTTTTTGTGAAAACCTACTTTATATATATTTTCAAACAAATCGACGCCGGATTTCGAGAGAGTGCGGTAAAACTCACCAGAATTTGAAAAGAATTGGAATATCTGAAATAGGTCAAACACTATAGAAGTTTATTATTATAGATTAGCAGTTCGAACTCGAAAGTTCATTGCCTCATCTACCCGAGACCGCCACATATCTCTGTCTTGTGCATTCTCCATCCAGTTTAAGTAATCATGTCCTAGTTCTTTTAGATCATCCCTTACATTTTTCTCCCATCTGTTTCTCGGTCTGCCTAGGGGTCTCTTACCAGTCGGTCTCCCTCTTAAAACTTGCGCTACTGTTCTTTCATTGCCCATTCTTGCTACATGCCCCGCCCATCTTAATTTACGCGCTTTCATTACTCTATTAATATTTGCTGACCCGTAGAGAGCGTGCAGCTCATCATTATGCAGTTTTCTCCACTCGCCGGTCTCTTCGTCCCTTTTTGGACCATAGATTTTTCTAAGTACTTTATTCTCGAAAACTCTAAACCTATTCTCTTCTCCTTTCGTCAGCGCCCACGTTTCACACCCGTACATGACGACCGGCATTATTATCGTTTTGTAAATTCTTACTTTGATGTTTCTAGATAGCGACCGCGATTTTAGTAGCGTGTTTGCTGCATAATAGCACCCATTGCCAGCGTGTAGCCGCGCATTGATTTCCGTTTTAATCTTATTTTCGCTAGTTATAATAGACCCGAGGTATTTAAACTCGTTGACCCTTTCGAATTTCATATTTCCGGCCATTAGATCCCCGTCTTGATTACTTTGTCCGGACCTGACGACGGTCATATATTTTGTCTTCGATTCGCTAACTTCCAAGCCAATCTCTTTGGCTTTTGCGATCAAGATTTCTGCATTTTTAGCTACCGTTTCTTTATCATCCCCTAGTACGTCGAGATCATCCGCATATCCAAGAATTTGTATTACCCCATTGAGGGTAGCACCGGTCGGATTCGCCTGCACTTGCCTAACCACGTATTCTAAAACTAAGTTAAAAAGGACGCACGAAAGTGCATCGCCCTGTTTCAGGCCATCGCGGATCGAAAACTCTTCAGATAAACTACCGTTTACGCGTATTCTACCCTTACTGCCGCTTAAGCAAATTTCGATAAGTCTAACCAATTTTCTTGGCACACCCAAGAACTCTAGGATCCAGTACATTCGCGCGCGTATGATAGAGTCGTAAGCTTTTTTAAAATCAATAAATAGCTGATGTACTGCTTCTTTAAATTCCCATTTCTTTTCTAACAGTTGTCTAATTGTAAACATTTGATCGCTTGTAGATCGGTTTCGGCGGAATCCACACTGGTAATCCCCAATGATTTCCTCGGCAAAAGGAGTTAGTCTACTTAGGATAACATTAGACAGGATCTTGTAGCACGAGGGCACAAGTGAAATTCCCCGATAGTTGTTACAGTTAGTTTTATCGCCTTTTTTGAAGATGGGAATAATGATAGAGGTATTCCATTCTTCCGGCATGCGTTCTGTTTTCCAAACTGCGCGTATCAATTTACAAATTTGCCTTGTGAGGCAAGGGCCTCCATTTTTTATCAGTTCTGACGGTAGGTCATCGATGCCTGCGGCTTTGTTATTTTTCAACTTCTTTATGGCCATTTCTATTTCTATATCAGTAGGATCGTTAATTAATAGATCAGCAGTGTGGATTTCGCCGAGATTACCTTCAACGGGGGCTTCGCGTACATTTAATAGTTTATCGAAATAATCTTTCCATAAATTCAGTCTCTCTGTCGCATCGGCTACTAGATTGCCATTTTCGTCCCTCATTACTTCCGTTCTACTTTGAAAGCCTTTCCTTATAGAATTGATTCCCCTGTACATCTCACGCGGGTTATTTTGTTTATTATGCGCTTCTATTGCTAGTATTTTATTCTTTTCCCACTCCCTTTTCTTGGATCTATAGAGCCTATTTGTACTTTTGCTAATCTCGAGATATTTCTTATGTGTTTGATCGCACTTATTTTGTAAACTACTTAGTCTGGCCTTCCGACGTTTCTCAAACCAGAGTTTGCACTCTTCGTCAAACCATGGTTTGCTTTTGGCTACTTTCTTAAAACCTATCGTAAGTTTCGCGGCTGCCTTTATCGCCTTTTTCGTATTGCTCCACAGGGTTTCCGGGTCCTCCTCGTGGTTATTGTTATCGTCTCTCTGTTCTTGGAGAGCGTCGAAACTATTAGAAATCTCAACTTGGTAATTTAATGTTTCTGTTGCTGTTTTGAACTTATCTATATTGAAACGAACTGTTGGCTCTGTGCGGCTTGTTTTCTTACTTAACGCTAGCCTAGATCTTAGTTTTACTATCACGAGAAAATGGTCTGAATTTAAATCCGCTCCCCTATACGATCTTATATCGAGAATGTTTGTATGACGTCTTCTGTCTATTAGAACGTGATCAATCTGATTGTGAGTCTTACCATCTGGTGATGTCCAGGTGGCCTTATGTATATTTTTATGCTTGAAATATGTGCTTTTGACAACGAGGTTCTTTGAAGCTGCAAAGTTTATTACTCTGGTTCCATTATCATTACTGACGTCATGCAAACTTTCTGATCCTATTGTAGGCCTATACATTGGTTCTTTTCCAATTTTCGCGTTGAAATCCCCCAATACTATTTTTGCGTCAAACGTTGAGAACTTGTCAAAAACCTGCTCGATTGTTTCATAAAAAAGATCTTTAGTGTCTTCGTCTTTGTCCTCGGTGGGGCAGTGCACATTGATTAATACGTGTTTGCTGAAATTACCCTTTAGTACAATGTATGATAACCGGTCGTTAATGAATTGCATGTCGATAAGTGCTTGCGAAATTCGTTTATTAATAAGAAAACCAGTCCCCAGTCTTTGCCCCTTAGCTCCCCCATAGTGAAAAGTATAGTCATCCTTAGAAATTGACGCGAAATCGCCCGACCAGCAAGTTTCTTGAAGTGCTATTACGTCAGTTTTGTAGTCAATTGCTATCTTAATGAGTTCGCTAAGTCGGCCAGTTTTTAGACTACGCGCGTTTAGAGTTCCCACCCTTAGATCTTTAACTGTAGTTTTTTGTTTTTGCAAGTTAGCCATGGTAGTTTCAAGATAATCCGCACGTTAGGATCCTATTCCGATCGTAGGTGAGTCCACTGTCCCAGGAGTGATAACCCCCATACCTCCCTAGGTCTAAGTATGGGAGCTTTCCGACTCTGACAAGGACCATGTCAACTTGTCGTCAGACACATTACAGTTTCATCCTCGTACCCTAACGTCCCCCTGCAAGGCAGCGCGCCTACTGGCATCAATACCCCTTTGGCCCTATGCAGGCGAATCATTCCACACATCCCTTGCGGGCAGTGTCATCGCTGCAGTGTCCAATGGGCAGCAGGATTTTTCCCTTACAAGATTTTTAGTTTTGGTTCGGGTATAGTTTCTAGGTGGGTACACGCTGCACCCTGGCTTGCCAGAACCCACCCATTGTGCATGAACGCGAATGGGTGGGTCCCCCCAAGCCATGGTTGTCGTGCACCTATTTTTACCAGTGCTAGATTCACCACACCTACGACTGGCTCCTATCGGCTGTCCGCGACTGCTTATTCTTGTATTCGCAGTTAACCTTGGGGGCTGTTCAGCCTTACGGGCCGTTCCTCTATCCGCAACCTGAGGACGCGCTACGTAGTGGTGATAGGAAACCCACCGAGTAGCTATAGAAGTTTAGAAAACAAAATTTTTTCAAGTGTACGTCAAATTTCAAATACTTTCCTCTAAAAAGATATATCCTTTGTTGCAAGATTTTGCGACTTGAAGTGAAGAATATGCCTGATTTGAAATTGATTCGATCTAAAGAAGTTTTCTTTTTGAGCCATTGAAATCCCATACCCACTATGCACATTGTGCAAAGTTTATCAGCCCGATTCTTCGTCAATTAGAATGCCCAGCAATTAGTCACTAATGGCGCTTGATGGATAGTTTCGCCGAAATTTGTGTAGGCAAGAGACGGGATCGATGGCCAAATCGAACGTGAGTAGAATGCTTGATGCGAATCGGTTCACGGCGACACAGTAACTGACTGCAGTAAGTGAACTCTGAGAAGCGGTTCTTTTTGCTCAGCAGTTGGTACTCGGTTGACAGGTCAGTACCTGGCATGCTTTTTCACTTGGCTTTTTACTTTCTTCCTTGTTCAACAATCGGCAACGAAATCCCTTTGCGTGAGTGCCTACACGTATAATGATCAGGACTTTTTAAAATTCCATATGCACGAAATGTATATAATCACATTGCCATCACGCGAGTCACTAACCTACTCAATTGCAGACCTGCAAAATTCCTTAAATAAACAAAATCGTTACTACTCAAACTTTGCAAACAACATTCTTGTTCAGTAATAACTAGGTAACATTAAATGTAATAAGTAACTAAAAACTTTAATCATCTCCTGTAATTAGACTGAAACACAAAATTATAGTGTTGTTGAGGAAAGTGATAATAATATCAGGGACACTCTGCTGTCTTGATGAAGAAACTGGTCATCTAAACGCGTTTACATCAGCACGTTTTAACATATAAGAGCTTTTGAAAAAAGAAGTACTGTTCTCGGGTAAATCGCACATGCTCTTTTCATTATATTAAAAAACATGTTTATTAATTTCAATTATTTATATGCAAAACTGTAGATATGCTAGATATTAATGCACAGAGTCACCGAGAATACTTACTTAAAAACATATCTGTGCAGATATGCTGCTAAGTGAGGAATCAGCCTTCAAGAACTCCGGCTTTTCTGATAGAGACACTTAACATCTACAATTTGTCAACAAATAATAAATAATTAAATTATGATAAAATTAATAATTTATAATTATGTTACAATTAATTACCTTGTCATATCATAAGCTTTGTTAATACAAAGTATATCATTAATTCAAAAGTAATCAATTCGATCATTCAAATCTCTGTATAAGTAAAAAATAAAAAAAAAGAGTCTGCGGAATTTGGTCAAACTATTAGTTGCTTATCAAAACCATATAATTTCGCTCAAAATTTTCCTTAACACACCTTATAATTCTCAAGTTTAACGATAAATTCTAACACCAAATAATATTCATTACAGGAGATATTTTATACGTGAATTTCACAAATTCTACGGAATTTAACTCGACATTTTTCAACATAATATTATAAAATGTTTAAATGGTTTTTAATATATCTTTTTTAGCTCACATATTCGAATTCTAAAGAAAATAATCTAGTTGAAAAAATGATTTTAAAATAACGGGCGCGGGCAGGCTTTTTAAATTTGAAATGTTAAAAATATGACTTGTGAAATTTTTTAATTGTAGGGTAGAGTAGGGCGAGATGGGCATAGTTCAATGGGTGCAAATTAGACTATTCCATCATTTGGATCTGACATTAAAAAAAAGTAGACTTTAATTTTTTATATTTTCATGACAATGTAAAAAATGAACGTCTACGTCTTTTTAATGTCAGAACCAAATGATGGAATAGTTTTATTTGCACCCATCAAGTTGTCTTTTTTACGTCAGTATTTGAAATCTGCAATTTATTGCTTGAAATTGAGTCGCTATATATATTTTACAAACATTTTTGTACATAATTTTGGCAAAATAAAAATAATTAAAAATGTATGCGGGATTAGAAACCAAAATAAAAAAGTAGTGCGTTTGACTCATATCGCCCCATGCCTGGGACGGGATGAACCATGTATTGGGGCAGAATGTGCCACCTAATGAATGGAATTACTATATATTATTTATGAGTAAGTGCATTGTCAAATTAGAATATTATATAAAGAAAATATACATACATCTCAACAAATTTTATAGGACATTAAAAGTATTTGACGTTAAAATGATGTAATCCTCAATCCTAACCTCTACCCTAACTAACTCTACAAATAATCAGTAGAAAAACGATTTACATCTACATAGCTATCAATAATTGTATTACATAAATAAAAACAACAATTTTCCGACTTTCCTATTTATATTGTGTCCGTAAATTCTACAGTAAAATAACTTTCAAACACTATAGACTCATCCACTATACATCATGATGCTGCATTTCAAATATGTTGGAGTTTTAAGCAGTTTTTTATCTGTTTGCCATTTTTGCCAACCACAACAATATTTTTCTTATCTTTGTAATATTTTATGACTTTTATAGCAAAGTTACTTAAGAAATATACCGGAAAATAGTGCTTCTCTTCTGGTCGCCGACAACTCATATTATTTTCTAATACAGACCTAACAGTGCAGCTGTCATACTCTTTTTCTGAGCATTTTTGTCGACTAGAATGATGAAAAATTGCATCTTAACCTACTGACTGCTGTATAAAGAGGTGAGTTTAATCCATACGAAGAGGTTGCTCTTCCGCCCCAGAACAGTAGCTCGTTCCGTCGTATATGATAATTTCAAGTAAAATAAAAATTTCACCTATTTATGTTTCTCAGTTATATAAAAATCTGTTAAAAACTTAAAGTTTAATAAATAAGCTCTCTAAATAACCACCGGATAAACATCTAATTTGTGATTTCGAGTGTTTCTTGGCCTTTAAAAAAACCACACAAAATAACAGCATAAAGGTCTTAAAATGTTAACTCTCGTTTTTTCCGAATTTATTCAACATTCACCGAACATTTTTTTAAAAGAAGTTTGATAATATTCTTTCTGATATTAGTACAAAATCAGTTACAAAAAAAATGATAGCCTACGAGGAAATTGAGTAGCTTATCTTACCCCCTATGCCCATTTCGCCTCAGCCTTTACCTTTATTTACGACGAAATCATTCCTGTGAATATGTCAAAACCTTGTCAAATTTTTTTAGAATTTAAAAATGAAAAGCTTAGACATTATTTAAGAAAGGTAGTTTCTATACGTCCGGACACAAGTCCTTCCCTTTTCCAGCTCCCTCTTTCCCTTGCCACTCCCGAGCATTCAAACTCGACCGTGATATAAACGTCCATAAAAGGACGTTTAATATTGTATTATTTATATTTGTATGATTATTCATGGTAATCAGTATCACACAAAAACTCAAGGTTGAAACCTTGCAAACAGTTAATAACTTCATTATGTAACAAATGAAAACTACTCATTATGCAACTTTTTGATGCGATTTTCTAGCTCAATTTGATCCTTGGACGTTTTGTGTGTAATTATTATTATTATTAATCAACTATGATTAATTTTGCTTCAAAAATGAAAAAATGTGGATGTGCTTTTTTACAAGGATCGGCTGTTCTAAGTTACCCTCGAATCTGGATGAAGAAACTTAACATATACATGTTCTATTCGATATCAGGAATTCTCAAAAAACGTTGTAGACATGCTAATCAAGACCTAATTATCTTGAAATTTAATTGCTATTTTTGATAATAATAATAAATAATAATATTTAATAAATAGTTCGTCTTTTCATAACAATTCCAGTGATACAAGAAACTCATTTTTTATGAAACGTGCAGTAGTATAGTTTCTTCATCAGGACTGCAGTATTACGAGAGAAAATATGTGAAAAAAGCTCCATGTTCTTCTGTGCATTTCAACGATGCAGCAATATATTGCAAAGCCAGATGTCAGAAATCTAAAAGGTGGCTTGATGCGGCTCTAAATATTTTGAAAAATAATATGTTAAATCAGGAAAACTGGTTAAGTCCATAAAACTTCCCCACAAAGAATAAAAAATCCTTCTGGATTATTATGTTTGAAAAAAAAAATTAATTTGTTTCAAATAAATGGGGCATTGCATATGATGTTACGTTTACAAATGGGCTATAATCTGTGTTAACACCACTTTTGCTTCACAGTGTATTTTATCTTTGCTAATATTTAATGGATTGTTTTAAAATTGGGTAAATTTATTTTTTTCAATAGCTGACCAATATGATAAGCAAGTTACAGTGATTTCCATCAATGACTTATTTCCGGTTTTCGTCCGTTTATAAAATCCGAGGACTTGCTATATATTGAATAGTAATCGTGGAATGAACGCAAACTTTTAATGTTGATTATAAAAAATTATTTATATTTTGTACTCACACTACCGTATATTGAAGGGTGAGGATGTATTAGAATTAATACATTTGTATTAGTCCGCGAGTGAAGGGAGCTTGAAAGCTGATGAATACACTCTAAATTTTAATCAGTTAAGTTTTTTTACTAATTTCAATCAGTGATTGAATTCTAGCTATGAATCAGTGATTTCTACTAATAAATCAGTAACCTTTATTGATTAATCAGTAAAAATGACTGATTATTAGCTAGAATTCAGCCGCACTGATTGAAGTTAGTAAACATTTTGACTGATTCAAATTTAAACAGCACCCCATTTGATACGTCGTCTCCCATCCGTGTATCACTGTGCACGGTGAATTTTAACATGATTTAACCAAAAGTTCTTTCAAAATTAAGATAGAACAGAAATCCATTTTATCATGAATAATTTTATGCAAAATGAGCATGAAAAAGATTCAAAATTAAAAAATAGATTTCTAGACCACCTCACTTTTCGGCTCATTAGAGACAAAAATAACCAATTGAAAAAAGAGGGAGAAAAGGAGAAAAAGTCAACCAAAAATACCAACCTCTCACTTTTTCTTTTATCCGTCTTTTTTATACTACCAAGGAACCAACATGTTTCGGAGTCAATTTAAACTCCCTCATCAGGGATTATTTATAGGAAACTACAAAGGTATGACAAAAATATATTATTATGCCAATTGGAAAAATCAGAAACATAATACCTGCCGATAAAAATAATATAATATATATATATATATATATATATATATATA
>CAKNYM010052913.1:319122-334199 GCA_932195095.1 Andricus curvator
TTGTAGTTCCCAAATGCTGGTACTGCAATGGTACCTCACATGTATTGAAATTTTACAATACATTTCCAGTAGCCAGTAACACTTCTGTATCATATTGGCGGCTGGATATCTCGACAGCTGTTGAACTGAAAAATGGAAGAAAAAAAAACGTAAATCATTTCTCAGGACATTAATGGAATTCACGTCATTAATTGAATTCTCGAAATTTATGAAATTCAAGGTATTAATGGAATTCAAGAAATTCACGGAATATCAGGATTTCACAAAATTCACGGCATTTACGGAATTTAGGGAATTCATGGAATGCAGGAAATTCGTTGAATTAACAGAATTCATGGAATTCACGGAATTCATGGAGTTAACAGAACTCATGGAATTCACGAAATTCATGGAATTCAAGGAATTAATGGGATTCAAGGAATTCACAGAACTCGCGGAATTCAAGGATTTCACGGAATTCATGAAATTCATGAAATTCGTAGTATTGAAGGAATTCAAAGATTTCATGGAATTAAAGGAAATCACGGAATTGGCGGAATTCATAGAATTCACGGAATTAATGGAATTCACGGAAATGATGGAATTCAAGGAATTGATGGAATTCAAGGAATTTAAGGAATTCACGCAATCTAAGGAATTCACGAAATTCAAGGAATTGAAGGAAATCACGGAATTCGCGGAATTCATAGAATTCAAGGAATTCATGAAATTCAAGGAATTCATGAAATTAAAGGAATTCGTGCAATTCATGAAGTTCACGACATTCAAGGAATTTACGGAATTCAAGGAACTCACGAAATTCAAGGAATTCACGAATTCAAAGAATTCACGAAATTCAAGGAATTCAGAAATTCAAAGAATTCACGAAATTCAAGGAATTCGTGGTATTAAATAAATGCGTGGAATTGAAGGAATTCATGGAATTCATGGATTTTGATGAATTCACGGAATTCTTGAAATTGAAAAAGATTCGTTCGATTCATGGTATTCATTGAATTCACAGAATTCAAGGAATTAAAAAAATTTAATGAATTCAGAGAATTCAAAGAATTCATGGAGTTCAATAAATTCACGGAATTCAAGGAATTCATGGAACGTGAATACCGAGAATTCCGTAAATTCAGTGAATTTCATGAATTCAGTGAATTCAGCGAATTCCATTAATTTCGTTAATTCAGTGAGTTCCGTAAATTCAATGAATTCCTTGAATTCCGTGAATTACTTGGATGGGACGAACTTCTTGAACACCTTGAATTCCATAAATTCCATGATTTCCTTGAATTCCATATAAGTACTTCGTAAATTCCGTAAATTCCAATGAATTTCGTCAATTCCTTGAATTCAGTTAATTCCGCGAATTCCGTAAATACAGTCAATCCCGAGAATTTATTAATTTACATGAATTCCGTGAATTGCATGAATTCCGTGAGTTCCATGAATTCCATGAGTTCCATGAATTCCGTGAATCCCATAAATTCCGTGGATACCATGAATCCCGTGAATTCCTTGAATCACAATAATTTCGTGAATTCCATGAATTCAGTGAATTTCATGAATTCCATGAATTAAGTGATTTCCATGAATTTCATGAATTCCATGATTTCAGTGAATTTCATGAATTCCATGAATTCCACGAATTTCATGAATTCCGTGAATTTCATGATTTCTGAGAATTTCATGAATCCTATGAATTCCATGAATTCCGCGAATTCAATGAATTTCGTGAATCCCGCGAATTCCATGAATTCCGTGAATTCGGCGAATTCCGTGAATTCCATGAATTCCATACATTTCGTGAATTCCATGAATTACGTGAATTCCATAAATTTCGTGAATTCCTTGAGCTTCATGAATTCCGTGAATTCCATGAATTCCATAAATCCCGTAAATTCCATGAATTCCGTGAATTCCATAAGTTTCATGAATTCCAGGAATTCCATGTATACCATTAAGCCATTTCCCTTTCAGGGTAGGCGTGACACTACCCGATTCGGGTAGTGTTTCTAGGTGGATAGTTTTCTTGTAGTTATAAATAGCTACAAGTTTGGGCTCACCACACCCATAATATGCCAACAGCACACAGTATTCTCGAATGGTCACCCATCCAAGTACTAACCGCGTCCAACGCTGCTTAACTTCATTGATCTGACGAGAACTGGTTTTTTCAGCGTGGCATGGCCGTTGAAATAAATCCATAAATCCCGTGAATTCCATAAATTCCATAAATTTCGTGAATTCCATGAATTCCGTGAATCCCATGACTTCTGTGAGTTCCATAAATTCAGTGAATTCCGTGAATTCCATAAATTTCGTGAATTCCTTGAGCTTCATGAATTCCGTGAATTCCATGAATTCCATAAATTTCGTGAATTTCATGAATTGCGCGAATTCCATGAATTCTGTGAGTTCCATAGTTTACCATTAAGCCATAAATAGAGTGAATTCCGCGAATTCCATGAATTCCGTGAATTCCATAAATTTTGTGAATTACTCGAATTCCTTGAATACCGTGAATTCTATTAATTCCGCGAATTCCATGTATACCATTAAGCCATTTCCCTTTCAGGGTAGGCGTGACACTACCCGATTCGGGTAGTGTTTCTAGGTGGATAGTTTCTTGTAGTAAATAACTACAAGTGTGGGCTGACCACACCCACGATGTGCCAACAGCATGCAGTATTCTCGAATGGTCACCCATCCAAGTACTAACCGAGCCCAAGGCTGCTTAACTTCAGTGATCCGACGAGAACTGGGTTTTTCAGCGTGAATTTCGTAAATCCCTTAAGTTTCATGAATTCCGTGAATTCCATGAATTCCATAAATCCCGTGAATTCCATTGATTCCGTGAATTCCATGAATTCTATAAATTTAGAGAATTCCGTGAATTCCATAAATTTTGTGAATTCCTTGAATTCCGTAGGTATACCATTAAGCCATTTCCCTTTCAGGGTAGGCGTGACACTACCCGATTTGGGTAGTGTTTCTAGGTGGATAGTTTCTTGTAGTAAATAACTACAAGTGTGGGCTCACCACACCCATAATATGCCAACAGCACGCAGTATTCTCGAATGGTCACCCATCCAAGTACTAACCGCGCCCAACGCTGCTTAACTTCAGTGATCTGACGAGAACTGGTTTTTTCAGCGTGGTATGGCCGTTGGCCGTAAATTCCATTAATTCCGCGAATTCCACGAATTCCATAAATTTCGTGAATTCCTTTAGTTTAATGAATTCCATGAATTCCGTGAATTCCTTATGCACAATTTTCGATTCATAAACGCTACAAATATATGTATTGGAATGCTCGTCGGTGCTTCACGATTTACAGCACTTACAATACATGTATTGCAATTTCGTCATTCCAATACCGTGTTTGCAATTTTACCTTACGCTTGTATTGTAGAAGTGTTGGAGAATTCCAAACATTTTTAACAGTGTATATTATTCTGAGGATACCAAATGAAACCCCCAAAGAGAAATTTGCGTCAAATATTTATTTAAATACTGGATACAATTTATTAATGAAAAGTTATTGTTAAAATGATTTGGAAATTGTGGTTTGTCGAAAATTGTGTTTCTAGGTGTTAAAAATACATCTTCCTCGAGGAAGTTTGGTTAGGAACTGAAATGTAAGATACCCGGATGACTTTATGAAGGACTCTTCCTACGAATAATTAATTCTGGTAGTCCGGGTATCAAAAATACATCTTCCCCGAGGAAGTTTGGTTAGGAATTGAAATGTAAAATACGCGGATGCTTGTATGAGGGTCTCGTCGTGCTAAAAACTAATCCTGGTAGTCCAAGTATTAAAAGTACATCTTCACCGAAGAAGTTTAAAGCATCCGGGTATCTTAGTTCTAAATTCTTAAGCAAACTTTCTCGGGGAAGATGTATTTTTAATACCTGGACAACCAGGATTAAGTTTTAGTACGACGAGACTCTTATAAAAGCATCCCGGTATCTTAGACTTGAATTCTTAACCAAACTTGATTGCGGAAGATATTTTTAATACCTGGACAACGAGGATTAATTTTTAATACGACGAGACTCTTGTAAAAGTATCCGGGTATCTTAGATTTGAATTCTTAACCAAACTTCCTCGGGAAAGATGTATTTTCATTAACTGGACAACAAGGATTAATTTTTAGTACGACGAGACTCTTGTAAAAGCATCCAGGTATCTTAGATTTGAATTCTTAACCAAACTTCCTCAGGGAAGATGTATTATTATTATATTATCATAATTTATGATTGAGAAAGTATTAGAATTGTCCGAAATTTGACACCATAGTTTTTCAACGGATCTCCACGTTATAAGACCCCCTGAAGCCGAAAATCAAGTTTTGGCGATGGCGTCTGTCTGTCTGTCCGTCCGTAAAGATGATAACTCTCGAAAAAGTGAACAGATCAAATCGAGCTTTGGCACACTTTTTTTAGGTCCTAAAAGAAAGAGCACGTTCGTTAACCAGCCATTTTGAATAGAAATTCAAGAAGTTAGAGCATTTTCAACATTGTTCAAACAATTTTTTTTTATTCAAAAATTGTATGTGCGGCTATTTATATTACGCAGGAAGCCGAACAAATTATTTGAATGGCTTTTTTCGATAACTAGAAAATTGTTAGAGTTATAGCATTTAGAAAATTAAAAAAATCAATCGAAAATGAAAATTTTAAGCCAAACAACGACCGATATGAAAAAAGTCAAGAAAATCATTGTTTTTTGAAAGTCCTACAAAATTATCATAACAACTGTTTGAATTTTCTTGAAAAATCGAAAATTTGGATTTTGATTACATACAAAATAATGAAAAATCGAAAATTCCATTTTGTGGTCTAATATGCAAGATACGAAAAAAGATCAACATACAAAAATTGTGATTTCAAAAAAGATCAATAAATTTGTTGATAATCACTTCTTAATAAGAAGCGTAGTTTTTGTTTTATTCATAAAAAACAATAATAAAAATTAAAAAGTTAAAGTTTTGGACAAACGACAGAAGCTACGAAAAAAATAAATAGACTAAAGTTGTTGAACAAAAAAAGAGCTACAAATTTGTTTTCAATAATTTTTTTGTTAGAATGCGTAGTTTTTGTTTTATTCATGAAAAATAACATTGAAAATGAGACAAATTAAATTTTTGAAAAAATGACACAAGCTACGGAAAAAAATTAGTAAACAAAAATTGTGCACCTAAAAGACATCTACAAATTTTTAAAACATCACTTTTTCATTGGATGAGTAGTTTTGTTTTAATCGTAAAAAATAACATTAAAAATAAAAAATAAAAATTTGTGGAAAATGACAAAGGTACAAAAAAAATTGATAGACAAAAGTTGTTCACCCAAAAAGAGATACAAAATTGTTAGAATTTATTACATTCTCATAATTTATGATTTTTGAAAGTATTAGAATTTTCCGAAATTTTACACCACAGTTTCTCAACGGATCTCCACGTTTTGAGAACCCTTGAAGCCGAAAATCAAGTTTCGACGATAGCGTCTGTCTGTCTGTCTGTATATCCGTCCGCCCGTAAACACGATAACTCTCGAAAAAATGAATGGATCAAATCGACCTTTGGCACGCTTTTCTTATGTCCTAAAAGAAAGATCGAGTTCGTTAACCAGTATTCTTTTACCAACGGCCCAGGTGGAAATGCACCACTGGCGCAGTACTGGCCTAGTACAGATTGCCGGAGTCCCAGTAGTGGACATCTGTACTAGGCCAATACTGGCCGGTAATGCTCCGCAGTACTGGCGTGTGGTACAGGCGTGGTACTGCACACAAGTACTGGTTCTGTACTGGAAAACCGCTGGCGTACGAAAATGCCGGAGTTAATTTAAAAATGTTAAAAAATCATTCAATTGTTTTTAGGACCATCCATTCATCAGCATACGACTGCATATCGTCCGAATATTATTTATAATTACAAAAGTACCAATTTTAAACTTTTTGTTTAGTTTTAACACCCACTATTGCTGTACTCTAAAGATATAAGGAAAAAGGTATTAAAAAAATAAATAATAATTGATTGCGAGTATTTTGTCTATAAAGCTTGATGGTCCTTCTTAGAATGAATACATATATTGCATTTTTAAACATTATATTACTAATAAAATTTCTAACGCTACGGGGTTTCGTACCTACATCTATATCTGAATCTATCGCCCAGCAGTCGGTAGCCCTAACCATTACTCTGTACCTACAGAATTTAAAGTCAATGAAAAAAACATCCTCACAAGCTACAGCTCAAAAAAGTTAAAACAACCATTTTTTAACTCTTTTTTCTCATTAATTTTTTTATTATCATACATCATCTATACGTAAAATTAATGAACTGTTAACGGGAATATAAATGGAACAATTTTTATATAAATAATTTAAATCGATTACAATTTTTCTTCGTGTAATATTTTGTTTGTCACATTTTAGACCATTTTACAACTGTTGATAATAAAATAGAATGTCATTTTTAATGAGCATTTAAAATTTGTATCAACGGAACTTAGAATTTTCATCGCGTACTGCGACAATTTTTTTTAATAACAAATTTTTTTAAATTTTCGTGAAACGATTTGCTTTTTAGGTGTTTCAGACTATTTTACAACGATTAAGAATTACATCGAATGTAAGTTAGAACACATGAACCATATTTTTAAACGTATTTTTTTTTCTTTCATTTTTTAAATATTTATACTGTCGGCATAGTACTGCCCCGATCATGGAGCCAACCGTCCGTCAGTACTGGGTGAACTGCCCTTTATCTGTACTGGTGACCAGCACTGGGCCAGTACTGCGACGGTGGTGAACTCCGGCGGACTACTGAATTTTCCACCTGGGGGTTATGGTTTTATCCATCGAAAATGCTACTCAAAAATGGATATTCCATTTTCACGCCAAACGATTACAGATGCGTGAATACAGGATAGAAATATAATTGAAGCCCTTAAAAATATCTACCATTTTTGTTTTCACTATTTTTCGATAGGACTCGTTTTTTAGGTGTTGTGCATCGAAATTAAAAAAGTCGATAATTCTAATTTTAAGCCAAACGACGACAGATAAAGAAAAAAGTTTAAGAGAAGAATTGTAGTTTTTAAAAAGCCCTATAATTTTTTTCTAAATCATTTTTTTATAAGACTTGATATTTTGGTTTTATTTTTCAAAAATACTATGAATAAATCGAAAATTCATTTTTGAGCCCAACGACGCAAAATACAAGAAAAAGTCTTTAAGAGCAATTATATACTTTAAAAAGTCTATACAAAATTTCCTTTAACCATTTTTTGATATGACCTTTCATTTTGGTTTTTATTTATCGAAAATATTATGAAAAAAATTGAAAATACAAATTTTGAGCCAAGCGACGCGATATGGGAAAAAGTTTTTAAAGGAATTTCAGGGTTTAAACATTCTACAACATTTCTTCGAATCATTTATTGTCAGAACTCCTCGTTTTTAATTTATTTTTTGAAATTGATATGCAAAAATCGAAAAATTTCATATGATTTTAAAAGACGCAAGATACGTTAAAAGTTTGAAAGAAGACTTGTAGGATTTTTTGTTTCGTCCATCAAAAATAATATGAAAACAAAAATCCTATTTTTAGCATAACAACGCGAGATAGAGAAGAATGTCTAAAGAAAGGATTGTAGCTTTTTATTGTAAGGTAATTCAGAAAATAAATATACGTTTTAGAATGTATATGAAAAATCGAACGCGTAGCGCGAATGGAACGATGAGATCGTATACCCCAAAGCCTACAGAGCTTTGAGCAATTTAATCTTTAACTACCAAGCTAAAAATTCCTGTGCAGGAACCTGACAGGTTCCTTTGGAGGTTCCTGCACAGGTTCCCGTACAGGAACGTACGCAGGTTCCTGGTACACCGGTTCCTGCTGCGGATCCTGCGAGGGAACTTGAGCACGTTTCTGTAGAGGAACCTGGGTATTCAAAAACCTGTACAGATTACTGCATTATCGTGGATGTTGCTGCAAGAAATTCCCTACTATCTGTCCCAAAAGTTTGGGCACCTTGATTTTTGTACAGATTTTCGTGAAAATCTCAGCAGAAAAAATTCTAAAAATATGAGACAATATGCATGTTGCAGGTGAAGGTTTTGCCAATACTAATACAGAGTTTCAAAATTTTCAGATGATTATAGACTATTTCCTGGCGAGTGAAGGGTGAAAAAGCACAATAATCAAATGATCATCAAAACAACCAGAATTTCGGGTTAAATCATGCTCTTACTAAAATTCTAGTTTTTAAATCAGATTTTTTCTTAGTGTAATAAAAAATTCTTTCAGTTCTAAATAATTCATTTTAAAACGATTTCCATTTATTATTTCCTAATTTTAATAATACATTTATTTTAAATGGGAAACTTCAAACGTCAAAACCCGCACCTGTTAAAATGAAAATAAAAAAAAAACTAGGGAATTTCTTTTTTCGAATTTGGAATAAAATGGAGGGGGGGGGGGAATCGTTGCCCTCTAAAAATAAAGTGTTTTTGGGCCACCCTTATGTACATAACATATTCCTAATTTTCTCTTTTTCAAACATACGGATATTCTACTGTGAAAATTACACAATTCCTGATAAAAATACCACTGGTACTTTCATGTCCCAAGATTCCTGTGGCACAATTTTATTGTTAAGTTCATAAAGTTAAGGTAAATGTTTACAGAAACCTTAAAAAATACATAGTATCTATAGTATAGTAAATTTACAAAATAACATTATTTATCAAGAGGAAAATTTAAAGCAATCCTAAATGTAATTATTTACTTGAATTTTTCACAGTGAGTGTCCCGTATCTCATTTCTAATTTATGAATATTTTTAACATAAAGAAAAATGTTAGGAAATTTATGATTATAATATTATAGATTTCCCTAATACTTCTCTTTATGTTATAATATATTTTTTACTTAATAAAAATCTGTAATTTAACGTCGTATGGGGGAGAACTAACAGACGTTTGTCTGATTACGCTGCACTGAATTTTGCTTATTCCATTCACTTTCAACTCCTGCACCCTCACCACATGAATGACTGCTCAACTTTTTCCCTTAATGAGTGTTTCAGGGTGAAAATCGATTGAATGACTTATAGCTTGAAATCCTGTTTTGATTAAAATATTCATCATCAATCCGATTGTTGACATTTGACCGGTAATTTTTAAGGTTATGTTCATAACCAACAACGAAACTAGAACGGGTTTAGCTCGAACGAAAAGACAATTTTTTCACGAAATCTTTTTGCAAGAAAGTTCCCTCTATTATTTTGCTCCGTTTTGAAAAACGTTATATAGGTTTTTAAAGCAATCATTTATGCATTTATTATATTTAAAAACAATGCATACGTGCTATCTTATGTAAATTTCAAATTTCTATCCCTCAGGGATTTTAGGCTTTGGCCGCCGCGGGCGCTGCCTGTCATATCCGGTAAATATCAAGGTCATGTCCGTACTCAATAGCTCTCCACGCGGGCAAGAAATGAACCTCCAGTCGTCTGGTACGCGCGCGTCGCCGGTCAGGTGTTGGCCTTTCTCGATTGAAAAAGAACCTTATTGTGTACTAGTGTTGTTTTATAAATATTTGGCTTGAAAGTGGGAAGGCCCCTGGCCACTTGGGTTTGACTTTGAGCGACGCGACACGTTGACATAACGACGGGCTTTCCCACAATCGCAGGCGCAATATATTATATCCAATTGTATTGCAGCCCGGCCTTCATTTATTGCTGTGAGAGTAAAGTGCGGGTTTAAAATATAATTTTACAACTGTTGCCACAATAGTGATACCTAAACAGCTGACAGACGACAAGGCGTACGACCAGATGACTACTGGTACTGAGAAACCAGTGAACCTCACTGAATAAACCAGTGAATTCTCACTGATTGTCAGTGACACACTTCTGGCTGTTTCAACCAGTGAGATTTCACTGGAAATCCGTGATATTTCACTGGTTCATTTTTAGAGAGTGTGATTCGAAATTACAAAGTTATACTTTGAATAATGATATTTCAAATAATTCAGAACATTTTTCATTATTGATTCTTGAATTGAAATTTTGCTAAAACTATGTTTGGACTTTTTACTTTTAATCGTCCCCTTCTTTAATCAACAAAAACTTGTCTAACGAAATATTTTTAATTTTTTTTTGTAGTGTGCCAACGATGTAAGATTTTTTGTCATTTTGTCAGGGTAACAGACATTGATTCTTATTATGTATGTTTTCTATTAATTTTTTGTCATTTATGAGAATATAAATGAAAAAAAAAATGAAAAATTTTGAATTTTGAGGAAAGGTTCAATGGTATTGAAAAACTTACCTATTTTAAATTATATGATTTCTAAATTGATTTACATTCAGAGAAATGTTCTCTTGTGGCAAAAGGATGTTTTTTGACGTAAATGGAATTTCCTCTTAAATTTAAGGTTCAGAGGATTTTCATTTGTCTCAACAGGAATCCTTTCGCAGCAAAAATTTTCCTTAAGCTACTAACTTCACCTAATCTTGCAGCCAAATATTTATATTTGTGTCAAAAATATATTTACGTCGTTCAAAACAAAACAGGCAAGAGGACGATGCTTTTGTTTCAACACAACTTTTTCTCTAAGTGTATAACTTATCTGTCTGTGTACTTATAATTTGTGGGCATCCGCATGAAAAGGGCCCTTATGACCGGTTCTAGTTTAGGAGATATTCGCGTTTTTCTAAGTTGAGGTCAAAATTATTATTTTTATGTTCGAGTGGGAGATGTTATTGGGAACTACAGCGAATTTATTGAGACTATACTCATATGCAGAAAGTAATCGGAAGTAGGTATATTTCATGTTCGAAGAAAAAGTATAACATGTGTGCTTATGGCACTCGTTAAGTTTAGATACGTTTTTCTCAAACAAAAAAAAACATTTTTCGAAGTTCCAACTTCAAAAATGCCACGGTGACTCGTTTTTCAACCTAAAGGGTTTGTTTTGGGCCTAAAATTTCAGGAATTTATCCGGCTAAATCTATCTATACGTAACTCCATACCAACAATAAGGGCCCTTTTCATGCGGACTGCATGTTTATCATTAAAAATAATACAAACGTAAAATTTTGAAAAATCAACGGATATTCAAGTAAAATATAATATCTTCCTTTATTAAAAAGAAATCAATAAAAACTTAAAGTGCTTTATGTAGAAAGAATTTAAATCAAAATACCGGATGACAAAATTAGGAAGTGGAGCTTTCTAAAAAGCATTTCAGTCTCGTTGAAAGTAGGTGATTAAGTCAATAATTAATGACAGCCACCTTTTTTCTAGAAATAATAAGAGATATAATTTTATGTTGTGATACAACAAATTGATAACTCGTTTGTTTTTCATTCTAATTTTTTCTTGATCATACTAACACCGTTATTACACTTACCCCTGCCACAGAAAGAACTGGGGGTACGAAGAATTGCAGGTAATCTTTCAGGTAGGATAATAGTCAGCTGATTACTTTTAACTGAGGTAAACTTTTCGTGGTTACAGGCCTATAACATGCTGCCTCAAGCGGATTCCGACGGAGATATCTGCAATTCCTCACGGAAAGTTTACCTCAGTTCGAAGTATCCACCTCGCGTTTACCCTGCTTGACCGATTACCTGCAACATTTCGTACCCTTTGTTTTTCCTGTGTGACCCTATCGACCCTAAATGTCAATTCTCGGCCATATGTTGACCCGAGTTGAGATCGAAATATATTGTTAATGATAGATTTAAATTATTTCATTGTGAAAAAAATGAATAAATCGTTGCTGATGAACTGAATTAGGAAAATAACATGGGTTTTGCTCCAGTAAACTATAGAAAGCTCTCACGATATCCATTTAACGACAGATATCGTGGTGTGACTATGAGTATTGCTTTTTATTTATCCCCTTGAGCTTGTGAAAAGATAAATGAGTAACCTACATCAACGTGGATGTACACTGTACTCGAATGCTATTCAGTGCAGCGACGGGAAAAGTTTTTTGTCTATGGGCGCAGAAAATTAGCAATGCTATATTACTGAATACATCCCATTGAGGGGATTTGGTGTTGTACTTTTTGTACTACATATTGCATCGATTTTCGAATTTTCATATTTATGGTCATTTATTCTCAACATAGTGGATGAATATTTAGCCCCTCTGCAATTTGCGGTCATGATCTAAAGTAAATAATTCATATGTCATACATAATTTATTTTTCGGCTTATATATGTAATTATTATTTATTGCTAGTTTTCACAGAAGGTCAAGGGGCTATCCATACATTACGAAACAGCTTTTTTGGAGGAGGAGTTTCGGGAAAATGTTACAAATTGTTACATGTGGGTAAGGGTAAATAAATACTGTTACGGAATATTTTTAACTAATCAACTTTATAGGAAATTCATGTATAAAAAATTATAGTATAACGTTATAAAGACTTCAAAAGGTGTCGGTATAATTCGATTAGTATTTTGATTTTTTCCATCATCGTATAGAAAAATACCCATAAAAAAAAGTTCCTTTTACAATGTTTGAAATCACTACTAACACCAAACTTATTTGGTAATTTACCTTTCTAGATTTACAACAGATTAAACAGTTCACGTGTAACTTCTTGAAAATCTATAAAAAATCTTAATCGAATCTAACTAATTATTATAGTAATTATTAGCATTATTCGGTAAAATAACTCATCGAAAAAATTATGCATGCAAATGTAGAATTTTCTCTGTAAAATAAATGTCAAAAACATAAAAAATATTAAATAATTGGAGACATGTAATAGTAATTGAAAAATTGTGAAAAATTAAATTTTTCAGAAAAATGTTGCTACTACATGACACAGATTTTTATACATTTTAATTTTCGAGGAGAGTATAGTTCCGTTGCTGCATGTTCCGTATTGTATGAATTTGCTTTGTTTTCATATATTGTTAAAAAATAGGAAAATAAAAACCCATTTTTTATCTTCCACCAGTCTCAGACCAAAGTTCAGAACTCAATAAATAAGCTTAAGACAACGAACTTATTAAAATTTTTAAAATAAAAAATGGGTTTTTATTTTCCTATTTTTAACCAATTGAAACTATATTCTTGGGTACTAAATAACTAAATTATATCGATTTTAATTTGAAATTCTTAATTTCAACTAAAGTTGTATAGAACTTATATCATCGACACACAGAAAAAAGATGGAATTTTTTTTTCTGCAGCTTTTGTTTGAAAGGTCTCATTTTTATTCCTAAATAAAAAGCTTTTAATTCAGAGTGAAATGTGAATTGTCAATTATTTTTGACGTGAAAGTTCATAATCATATTTTGACATTTCAAGTGAAGTGCAACCTGAGCTTTAAATATGAAAGGAATAATTTTTTACTTCTCACTTTCAGTTGATATGATTTTACTTGTCAAATTTGTATCTTAAAATAAAGCTGAGAGAGACTTTATATTAGGACATCAGTTCAAAACTGACATTGACAGTTTGTCTATTGTTTTGAATGTAGATCTGAAATTAGAGCAGAAAATTAGTCTCAATTGAGGGAAATAAGTAGACTTAATTTGAAACTTTTTTATAAAGTCTCAATTTAAAACCTTTTTGGCTAGATTTCTAAATCTTCATAAGGCCATTTTAAAGTTAAATTTCTATAGAATTTGCAAAACTCATTATTAAAATGATAGAAATTGTATAATTCAAGGGGCAACACGCAAGAGTACATTATCCATTTGAAAAAAAGTATCAAAATTCGATATGAGGCTTATTTTAAGAAATTTCCATGACAAATATTTACAAAAACTCTTCAACTTTCTCATTAAAAATTGAATTTAGTACCATATGGGGCATATCGCCAACGGCGATACCACGCTGGAAACACCAGTTCTCGTAAGATCACTGAAGTTAAGCATTGTTGGGCGCGATTAGTACTTGGATGGGTAACCGTTCAGGAATACCTGCGTGCTGTTGGCCCGTCGTGGGTGTGGTGGGCCCACATTGGTAGTAAATATCCACCTAGAAACACTACCCGATTCGGGTAGTGAGGCAATGAACTTTCGAGCTCGAACTGCTAATCTGTGTATGTATGTATGTATGGGGCAAATTTGATTAGTTTCGAAGCAAACAAAAATTTCAAAGTGAAACTTTTTAAGGTTTTCTATTACCTATCAATTTTTACATTCTCATTCTAATGAGAAGGTATTGGTTTTATGTAAAATTTGACATAGTCGGTTTTCATCAAATCTCCACGTTTTGAGACCCCCTGAGCCAGAAAAAACGATTTTTACCAAGGTGTCTGTCTGTCTGTAGTCTGTCTGTCTGTCTGTATGTCTGTCTGTCTGTAGCCACGATAACTTTCGAAAAAATGATCAGATTTGATTGAGCTTTGGCACACTTTTTTATGGCCTAAAAAGAAAGAACGAGTTCGTTAACCAGCTATTTTGGATGAAAATTCAGAAAGTGAGCACATTTTTAAAATTTTTGATACCACTTTTTTTTAAGATTTAAAAATTCTATGTACGGTTATTAGTAGTACGCAAAATGACGAACAAAATATTCTAATGACTTTTCGTGATAAAAAAAAAATTACTGGAGTTATAGCATTTTCAAAATTCCAAAAAACAAACGAAAATGTACATTTTAAGCCGAAAAACGCACAATATGAAAAAAAGTCAAGAGGAGAAAAACGTTGCTTCTTGAACACCCTATAATATTTTCATAACAACTTTTTGCATTTTTTGAAAAATCAAAAATTCAAATTTTGATCGCACAAAAAAATAATGAAAAATCAAAAATTCCATTCCGCTGTGAAACTATGCAAGATACGAGAAAAGATCATTCTACCAAAATTGTGCACCTAAAAAAGATCTACAAATTTCTTATTATTCACTTTTTGATATGACGCGTAGTTTTTGTTTTATTCGTAAAAAACAGCATTGAAAATAGAAAAATCTTGGGCATAGCAGGATTAAGCATGTATGTGCTGCCCCCGCTCGGATCTGGTTGAGATTTTCACAGTAAGTTGGCACTGATGCAAGACTAAATTTCCCAAAAGATTATATTTGAGAAATAATTTTTATGG
>CAKNYM010052913.1:339199-386140 GCA_932195095.1 Andricus curvator
ATTATTTCTCAAATATAATCTTTTGAGAAATTTAGTCTTACATCAGTGCCAACTTACTGTGAAAATCTCAACCAGATCCGAGCGGGGGCAGCACATACATGCTTATCCTGCTATGCCCTTTGTAAACGAATAACAGGAGCTACGAAAAAAATGACATAAACAAAATTTGTTCATCCAAGAAGGAGGTACAAATTTGTTGTGAATCATGTGAATCATGGCCAACGGCCATACCACGCTGAAAAACCCAGTTCTCGTCAGATCACTGAAGTTAAGCAGCGTTGGACGCGGTTAGTACTTGGATGGGTGACCATTCAAGAATACTGACATGAGTGCTGTTGGCACATCGTGGGTGTGGTGAGCCCACACTTGTAGTTATTTATAACTACAAGAAAAACCTAGAAACACTACCCGAATCGGGTAGTGTCACGCCTACCCTGAAAGGGAAATGGTTTAATGGTATGTAATTTGTATATGAAGAACATATAACACGAAGCACAAAGTGCGCGCTCAGTGTATTTACCAAATCGCGCGTCGTAAGTGCGCTCAAACTTTTTTGTTTCTATCATACGGTGCACAGAACCGAGCGTGGAACGCAAGGTTCAAATGATTTTCAAATCAAATATCGAGCGCGAAGCGCGAGTGTCTGGATGAGAATGTGTTCCTTAAGGTCGATAGAACCTTGAGTAAATAAAGTTCCTTTTCAGTCTAAAATAAAAACAAATTTAACAATCACTTAATATGTAGAGGTTTTGATAATTTCATAAGATTTGCAAACAAACTCTTTCTTTTCATCGAAGTCGAACACGAAGTTGAACAATCTAGAGGAACCGAGCGTAAAGCGCGATGTAGATACGCCCGAGCGCGTAGCGCGAGGTGAATACATAATCGAGCGCGAAGCGCGAGATAAATATATGATCGAGCGCGAAGCGCGAGTTCCAAAAGTCGCGCGCCCTAGGCGCGCTGAAATTTGCGAGCAGATTCTTTATTCTTGGATATTTGAAATTCGAAGTTATATCATATATACCTTTATTATGTAAATATTATTTTTCTATAATTCGCGAAAAAGTGCCAGTTTTTCCACCTGTTTTTGGTGTAAAAAGTGATCGATTTTTGGTCGATGACGTGGCGCATGCGCAGTGCCGACCTTTCCGGGCAACAGTGACAAAAGTAGACAGATGCAGTGGAAAAAGTATATGGACAGTGATAAAAGTGAGGCACAGTGACAAAAGTAAATGTTATTTCGGGTGGGTTCGTGCTGCCTCGGGTGTACTCGTGCATCGTGCGCAGCCAACTTCATTCTATTTTCCGACTGTCGTCCCTAACCTAAAATCAATTTCCTAAAAAGTCTCGAGTTGTGTATTTTGTATGTACTTTTGTCACTTGGCAAAAGCACAAAAAACACCGTCAGTTTCTCCGAAAATACTGTGCTTGGTTTTTTTCACGAAAAATCGGAAATTTTGAAGCCCTCAACTTTATGGGCCAACTATTCAATTGTGAGAACCAGCTTATTATTACTGCCATATTATTGCCATGGTTTTGATAATTGCCATTGTCATTGTTGCGTCAATCGACAAAAAATCGCCTTCTTTTTACACAAAAAACAGGTAAACAAAAACTAGCACTTTTGCACAAATTATAGAAAAAGTATCGTGTCCCACACATTGAAAAAGCGACGATTTAAAACTCGTGTGATAGCCACCCTCGCTCCGCTCGGGTAGCTAACTTCACACTCGTTTTAAATCTCTCGCTTTTTCAACTTGTAGCACAATATACTATTTTATTATTTATTTTATAAGTAAGTAAGGTTTATAAGTAAGGTAAGTTTATCGTTTGTATTATTAAATATTAACCATATTACCCCTCGTTAATCAGTGAATTCTATTTTTTTGAATTCTTAACTATTCATATGCTTAATTGTCTTGAAATAGTAAACATTTAATAATTACACATCAACCTTTTCGATTAATTGGCATACCTGTTCCTACCTGCGGAAGTTTTGCGGCCCCCCTCTCGCAGTGCTCAAAATAGTACTTCTAATTCCAGCGTGCATTTTGATATTGACACTTGACCTCCTGGCACAACAAATCACTTATAAACAATTCACGAATTTTTATTGCAGCACGGCCCCCTCATTTTCAAAGACTCGTATATTCGCGACTTTTGTTGTGAAACAACTTACGCTTCAGTTTCGTCAATAAGTTTATTCTTAGATACGTAGAATTCGCCCGAGCGCATGAAAACGTGTATAATTGTCTATTATTCTGTCCGTTTCGGCCTTTGAGAGCAACCATATATGTATATTCCCACTTGCAGAAAACATCATGTCACTGTTTTTCACTTTGCATTATCTCATACATTTGAAAAATTAGAAGCATTCAAATTGTGCATCAGTAATTCATTTAGAAAAGTAAATAATACTTGGCCGTGGCTACGTGTGCCAAAATTTCGGTACTAATAGATGGATTTTTTCGGTATAAATAGCGGGACCTGGAAAAGGGACTGTTTTAACCGCAATTTCTATATAAATAACCGGATTTTCGTCACATATAGACACTGCCATAATTACATACTTAATCTCCATTAACTTTTATTTATTCTTTGGCTGCGTCTAGTCGCCCCGCAAAATTGGTTGAGCTGGAAAAGGGGATCAACCAAATTTATGAAAAACATTTGTTTACTCATCCCGAATTTCGGGACGACGCAAAGTGTACCAAAAAGCACTTTTGTTGCTCAAAAATCGCTTGACAGTTTAATTTTCAACGGATTGTGGTGGCATAACGCGTAACTGCTAATTTTTTATTTTAGACGAAGCAACATTTTGTATTTAATAACAAATTAAATTTTTGGTCTTTGCATCACATTTCAAGTGTGACACTGCTCTCAAGATGCTCAAATTTAATAAAAGAGGCCTTAAATTAGTATAATTACAATACGTAAATAATTTTTCATGTGTTAAATTAGGAGAAAATTTTTTTTCAAATGTTGTAAACAAATTATCTAATAATAATCATTTTTTCGTGATTTTCAATTAATCTACGATTACGATTATTCAAAAAATCTGCAATTTTGCAATTCTTAAAACAATATTTGTAAGCAAATATACAGTTTGACTGTGTCTGAAGGAATAGAATCAATTTTTTTTATATAAAAAAAAAACTAGTTTATATGGATTCAACTAAAAATATATTGCCAGTAACTTTTTGCTGTCATACTCTTCGAGTTAACACATTTAATGCACATTTAGATCTTTTTTCCACGAATGGTCTCATTTTCTAAAGGAACCAAATAAAAACATCTTACCAGTGGCTTTTTGTTGATATATTTTTTAAATTTACAGCAAATGTTAATTATGTGAAAAAAATGTATAAACAAATATTTATTTTTACCTCTTCCAAGAATAGGATCAACTTTTTTCACAGAATCAGCCAAGATTCCACTGACTCGTTGCTCTCATATTTTTCAAAAGTCTATGGCTATTTGTACCGTAATTTCGGTACGAACAGCTGGATTTTTTCGGTATGAACAGCCCGACCTGGAAAAGAGGTCATTTATATCGAAATTTCCGTACAAATAGCTCAATTTCTTCGATACGCATAAGCACTACCTTCCCTAAATGACAAAAAATGCGTGAATTATTTAAATAATTTTTATAATTAAATGGTCATTTTTTGTCATGTTTCCTTGGATAGGCATTTTTTAGGTAATCGAGTACAAAAATGCAGGGCATTACATGGATGTTTAGAAGAGTTTAATAAAATTGGCTCTGGGAAATAAGGTTAACGCAGATTATTAATTTATTAGGTACCCCGTCTTGACGGAAATCGAAAATATAAAAAATATATTCTATAAATCGTATTTATCTCTGAAAGTCATGAATGCCTTTGGTCATAATATTTAATCAAATCATATTATAATGAACAATAGTTCAGCCTCTTCACCATCATGAACGTAGCAGTTATTGAAAAGGTTTTTTATTCATTTTGCGATATATTGTACGTTTTCAAGATTTTAAAAATAATTTTGAACGTAAACAATTATTTTTAAAAACTTGAAAACGTACAAAATGAAAAAAATCAACAACTACTACATTGTCGATGGTAAAGACTACTATTATAATATTATAATTATAATAATAATAATTCATAGTTCATTATAATATTTTAGTATGAAAATTGTTAAAATAATTAACATTTTTTGTCATTTTGGAAGATATGACATCAACGAATTGATCAAATTCAGGAAAAAGGGCAAAAATCGGTATTTGTCTATAAAAAATGTTCACATAATTAAAATTTGCTGTAAATTTGAATATTATGCCCAGAAAAAGCCATTGGTAAGATATTTTTAGTTGATTCGTTAAAAAGTGAGACTGTTCATGGAAAAAATACAGAAACGTGTATTTCTTTATAAACATCGTTTAAATAATAATCGTCGAATTCGTATAAACAATTGAGTCTATTAATGGAAAAATGGTAAATATGGGCATTTGTTTATAATAAGTTTTTTAATAAATAAACAATTTTTTTAAATCACAAAATATTACAACAAGGAGTTATTGAAAAAATATTTTCAGTTTATTCTGCGAAAAAAATTGAACCTACTCATTCAGACACTGTCAAGCTGCGTATTTGTTTACATTTATTGTTCAAAGAATTGCAAAAGAGCAGCTATTTTTAGTTAATCATAATCGTATATTAATTTCTCAACCAATTATAAATTAGATTAATATAGTTATTATACTCATGTAAACCCTATTTTATCAAATTTGCGAATCTTTAAAGCGGTGGTACACTTGAAAAGTTATTTTTAAAAATTTTATCTGTTGGTCAATAAACAATGTTACTTTGGCTAAAATACAAAAATAAGCAGTTACACGTTATGCCTGCAAGACTTACAATATTTAAAAAAATACATAAATTCGTTGAAAATTGAACTGTCAAGTAATTTTGTTTAAAAAAAGTGCTTTTTGGCACACTGTACGACGAGACACTTCGTTATTTTATTAATCAATTGTTCCAATACATTTTTTAAACAAACTTAATTTTAATTCACTCAGTCATTCGTTTTTTTAAATACAAAATTTACTAAGAAAGTTTGGAATTTATTTAGAAGCTGATTGAAAAGACCGAGATTTAAAAAATTTGCTTTATGAAAGTGAAGTTGAGGGATCTATCCTCGGCATCTTTTATTCACGTGTCACTGCTCAACCAGATAGACCCGAAATATTCGAAGGTCTTTCATGGAAAACCGATTATGGGTTACGGATTCATTAACGATCGACTCGTTTTGCGTCACTCGCGCTAAAACTTGCACGCTAATAATTTTTTGATCCAATATACAAGTAGCGAAGAACAAATCGACACTGAACGACGCCACTTCGATGCCACCACATCGTCGAGCATTGGCAGTACTTAAGTGAGTTGATGCCCTGGGACTGCCGGATGAGAATGAAAAAAAATCAAATTAATCCATTATGGGGTAAGATAAAATGACTCATTATAAATCAATTGAAAAAATTGGTCTCCACATCACAGTCTCGCAAACTAGTTCACGAATCCACGTGGCATTAAAAATAGATGGATTGTCAGGCTCCTGGCTGATTTAAATAAGTTGAATAAGGTCGTTGAATCAAATTTTTATGAAACATTTTCTTAAGACATTAAGACCATTTTTTTAACATTTGATGTTTAGTTGTTTTATTATATCTTCTTTTCAATTGTATTGTATTGTTTTTTTTTATTTTGAAAGTCCCTAGGGCTAAATAGCACTTTAAGGAAATTAATTTTGAGAACGTAATTTGATTCAGATTTTTTTTTTGAGTCCATTAAACTTTTACTCGTACGAAAGGTTTATGAAATTGGTGTCAATCAGATGTTGATATTCTTAAAATTGTGTCGTAGAACTACTGAGATATAAGAATTCTAAATACAAATTGAAATGAATTAAGAACTATTTTCTTACAAGTTAATGTGAATTTGATTTGATAGAGCAATATTATTTTTATTTTGTGAGGGCTCTGGGAGTTATAGCATACGAACCTGATTATTTGAGAGGATGGCAGGGGACGGAAGAGTATATTTTGGATACAGTGGTATTAGTCGATCTGGGAATAGCAAACAATCCGTGGGTTGAAGTCCGCGAGGAGACACAAGATGAGAGAGACAAGACTCATTATACATACAGAAAAAAATATTCAGTTTGAAGAAAGAAATGGCGTCAAAATGTATTGTAATTCACTTGTTTTTCAGTTTTGATATTGATCAAGAGATTGAACATAACTGAAGTTCAAAATGAGTTTGTAAGAAAATGACCTGAAACAAAATTGAAACCCTAGTTTTTTCATTGCACCTTTTTTTATGAGTGCCAATTCAATTCTTTTTGATCTTACGTATTTTGTGTGCAATCATGATCAATATAATTGTTACTACCCTGCAGAAATAACGCGAGTTGCACAAAAAAGGAATTAGATAAGCAGTGAGAGTTACTTAACTTGCATTCTAGATATAATTTTTCTGAAAACGAATGTTAAAATACTGCAAATTCGTGTGAAACAGGTAAAACAGATAAAAGCCAGAACTTACTATTCATAATCGACTAGAACCTCTACCAGGAGATTATTCATGCATTAAATTTTACACAACTTTGTTCGGTAAACCAAAGACATCACGGTATTTTGTTAAAATTTTAAGTTCAATGATGAAAAATGAGATTACACACCGAGAGAACATACTTTTCTCGTATGATCTCGTCTCACGCTACGTCGCGTCAGTATGGGTTATTTCAAACTATGACAGCGCAATACGTATAATACCATGCATTTGAAGTCTGAACTGTATGCTCTGAGAGTAACAACGACACGCGTTTAATGTACAAACGAGTTAATGCCTCGAACGCAATGGGGACCATACTATTTTCGTATGGATCACAAGCGTTCGGAGTAAAGATTACGCTCATCACACTTACTCGCTCGTTGCTCACCTTACTGTAATAGTATGGAGTTTTAGAGTTTCGAGTATGAGACCTGTCATGCGATGAATTCTACGTTGTTGTACATTAGAAGCATGTCAGCTGTAAAAATGCATGAAGAACAAGTAGGAGCGCAGTGATACTTTTCCATGGATATTGTTTGAATTTTCAGTACGAACTTTAAGCTATTAATGCTCGAAATTCATACCGTCTTAGCATGAATAGGTCAAGCATCAAATTCATGGATTTCTCATACATAAAACGTAAGTATGTTCTCTCGGTGTAACAATGAGACAAAAAGAAAACCATGCCTATCTCTCAAATATGTAAGTTGTACATGCTAGTTATGTAAAATATCGTGCGCCAGCAGAATAAATGGTATATTGTGCTACAAAGGCAGCAGACGCGGATCTACAATGGTGGCGAAACCGGCGATCGCCCCCCCCCCCCCCACCCAAACCAGGATTTTCTTAATTACCTTCACTTTTTTCTTTTTCACTGAGAAATGAAGAAAAGCTATAAAAAGTATGCAATTTCATAATGGCAAAAATAATTTCAAATTGTCAATTAATATTTGAAAGATTGCAAAATATATAAAATAATATTAAATGTGTAAAATAGTATATATATATACACAGAATGTGTATATAATTTTCTGAATCCCCCCCCCCCCCTCTCCAGGACACTTCTTTGGGTCCGCGCCTGGTAGACAGTTCCACATAAGTGTGAAATTTGCTGTACGAGCTAGAGGTGAATCGAAGGGGAGTTGTAGGTGAGTCGGAGGGGAGTCTGAAGTGAGTCGGAGGTGAGTTTGAAGCGTGCCGAAGACAAGCCGAAAAGACTCGAAGATGTGCCGATGGCAAGTACGGTAACTTCACGAGTGTGAAGTTAGCTGCCCGAGCGAAGCGAGGGGAGATATCACACGAGTGAAATCGTTGCCTCGACCCGATTCAGGCATACAGTTTTCATGATATCGATAATAATCGAAAATTCGACTTTAGATGCCTGTGGAACGGGTCGACAATCGAGTTTTCTACCCTAGGGAAGAAAGTGACAGATCACTGCAAAATGGCGGTGTTCCCTAGGGTAGATAACTTGATTTTCGACCCGCTCCACAGGAATCGAAAGTCGAATTTTCGATTGAGGTATGATGAAATAGTACATTATGTAACAAGGGGCGAATGGAGTTGATTTTTCTCGCGAGGGCAGTAATTGCACGAGGGAAAAATCTACTTACGTTCTGTCTTGCATATAGTATTTTATTCCACTCTCGACCGTGGCCACCTTTTGGCCCAAAAAATAGGGGCGAAAGTAGCATACATTTCTCGTAAACCACATTTGCAAATTTTACTTTCGCCCCGCGAATTTTACTTTCGCCCGCTAATTTTACTTTCGCCCAGCTCATTTTACTTTCGCCCCGCAAATGCAGTTTACAGGAAATATATGCTACTTTCGCCCCCTATGTTCAGGGGCAAAAGGTGGCCATTTCGATCGAGTGTGGAATAAAAGTCCTTTTATATAATTGCTTTTTCCCACGGTTTTGGAACGGGTTACTTCCCGCGCACTGCACGGAAAAAATTTATCCGTAAAAAAGTCATGAACTAGTAGCTAGGTCTCGGATATGAGAAAAATTCATCGGATATTTATGTATTTTCGTAAATAACCTGCGAACTTTGAGAAAGATTGAGGAACTCGATGTGAAAATTCTAAAACGGTTCATCACTTTTTTTTTACGTTAATAATTACAAAAATATTACGAGTGATTGGGAAAAGATTCTCAGAGCACTCACGAGCTTGCCCGACAAATCTGGGAACTCGGACGTAGGTTCGTATGTACGTGGCCCACACACACACTCTCCCAAACGCACGGTGCGTGTGTGCGCTTGTAAGTGTGCCTCGAGCTCGTCGGATGAGTGGCTAGAAGTTTTATAATACCTATTTTGTTTGGCCTCGATGGCTGCGCGTGTTTACGCACTCCTGGTTTATGTGTTTAGAAACTGGTGAGTCACAGTCTTGAGGGTTCGAATCTTCTGAGTTGCGAATTTATAAATTAATATAAAAATAAATCGCACAAATAAAATGTTTTCTCTTTATATTTCAGTCTGAAATTTTCAGGAACTGTTCGTAGGAAATTCGAACTGTTCGTAAGAAACTTAGAAATTTATCCATATATTTCTCATAGAAATAAGGATGTAATGTTTCATTTTTTTATCTCGTATCCGAGACCTAGCTACAAGTTCGTGACTTCTTCACGGATAAATTTTTTCCGTGTATATACATGCAATATTAATTTGGTAAACATATCCTCGGTACATATACATAATTGAACTTACATAATTACATTAGATTACGATGCAGTACATATATTATAATCGCACACTTTTAACGCTATTAAAAATCGGAAACGCTGCAGCGGGTTTGAACCACCTAGCCAACGTCTAACGCATTCTATCCCTAATAACCAAATCGCACAGCTAATCTAAAGTTTAGCATATCGAGAAAAAAAATATGGTCTATAGAGTACGAGAACGTGAGGGCCGTACGAAAAATTATATGATCCCCGTTTCATCAAAATTTCTTTCATTACAACATTTTATCATATAAGATTTGAAATTGAAATATTAATTCAATTTCATTTTTTTTATTTAGTATTGAACACAATCAGGTATGAACCATTGAAAATCAAACAATTGTAAAGTAAATTTGAAACTGGATAATTTTTTAGTTGAAGTTTTGTAAACTTAAAACTCTAAATTGCTTAGTTTCCAATCTTTTAAATGTTGCATGGTCTAAATACTTATGCGTATTTTGAATTTCAATTGAGGTGGAATTCTCTAAAAGTGCCTGTTAATTCACGAATCTTTAATCCGACGTTATTCCATTCAAAAAGCTTTTTTTTTCAATTTTACAAGATTTAAAACAATATTTTTAATATCAAACTTGAAACTATTAAAAATGAAGATTCAAACCTAAAAATTGAATGAATATAAAATTTGAGAAATTAGATGAAAAATGCAAACAAATAAGCTTTTACCGGATTTATTTAACAAACTGCCTACTGTTACAAAATTTTCCGTAACGGTAGGTTCCCGTTTCCAGCTCGTTTTGGACTAGTATACGGCCATTTTTTAATATAATATAATATATGAAACTCGTTTTGGAGTTAGTTTTCCATTACCGTCCGATGTTTTTTCATCACCCGTTTCTTTACAACTAAATTTTAAATATATTGTGCTGTTATTTAGTATATTTTATTTACACTTGAAGTCTCATATAATAACAGTTTCAAGAGTTGCCTCGCACTGGCCTTGTTACTGAATCGGTACCCTCGACACGTTAACAGTTAGGGCCACCTGAACCGTTTCCAATTGGAATTCATAATATTGCGCAATATACTCGACTGAGTACTCGCGCACTGCGGCCCTTTCGAAGCGAGAGTCGCAACTGCCTCTCGCCCTGCGTGCTGAAAAACTGCGTGGGCCAACAATTCTAGGAATTACAAAACCGGAGCGGCTTCTATGGGACCTGTAGTGTACTTTTATTTTATTCTCTGAAAACATTCTTTAATCTTTAGTCTTTTTTGTATTGTATTGTATTGATTAGAATTTTCTGCTTGACATTTTTTTAAATTCGAATTTGAATTTTTTGTTTATGTCAAATCATCCCAAGTAGGTCACCATAAATCGAAAGTCGTTTATTTGCGCTGCGACAAATGATTTTTTTATAGCCCTTATGTTTAAAAATATTTCCCCAGATTTCCTTGAATATTTTATTCTTTTGTTTTCAAATGACCTGTGTAGTAAATTTTGTTATGCCTTCTACAGGTAAATCTCTTTTGAGAGACCAAAAATTATATCGCGCCCATCTTGTGTTTCAATCTTCTTACGTGTTTTTACAGCTATAAACAAGTGGATATTCTTAATATATCACATTCTTCATATCATACTACTCATATGAAAATTTCCTGCATTCAAATGAATATTTCAAGAGAAAAATTACTATTCCTTTAAATAGAATGACGCACAACATGCTCTGAGCGCTCGCGCGCCGCACGAAAAAATGTATATCCCGTGATATTTTTATTTTTTATTTATTAAAGCAATTGTAACCCAGAGAGAGGGTTATTTTGCTGTCAAAAAAAATATCATACATATGAATGGAAGTACAAGTAAGTTACACAGATTATAAATTATATAGCTAGGTTACAGTCATCGAGAAACTTACATAGAGACCGAGCAATTTTAGCGTTTAAATTACTTAATAATACTGTGCTGGAAGATGGAAGGAACAAGTTTAGTGATTTGAGACTTGCAATGAATTTAGATCTTTGGCCATCAAACAGGGGACATTGCCATAGTATGCGATCAAGATCTTGTACCTCGTAGTTACAATCGCAAACAGTGTCTCTACATAGACCGATCTTGAAAAGAGAGGACTTCAAATTGTAATGACCAGATCTGCAGCGATTGATAGTGGTTATAACCTTGCGCGAAAGTTTATATTTGGTGAACCACGGTTTGGCATTATTACTGTGATAAGTGTTCAAAATAAAGTTTCCCTTTACTTGTTCCTTCCTCACAAAGCAAACGGAGAGTGTTGTTGCGAGCAGGACTTTTCAGATACATTTTAAGATCAGTAAAAGGTATTCGCAGTTCAGAATTAGCAGCAATAGCGGTTGCAGTTTTTGCTAGGTTGTCAGCTTTGTCATTGCCGAGAATTCCTGAGTGCGCTGGGATCCAGACGAGTTGGATACTACTATTGTTTGATGTCAGATTCTGAAAATAGTGAATGTTTTGCCTAATTTTAAGAATAAAAGGATTAGTTTTGATACTAAGACTGATGTTTTTAAGGGATAACAGCGCACTCAGAGAATCGGTGAAAATTATTGCATTTTGATTAGGGTAATTGATAGCTAGCTTGACTGCTTCGTTAATAGCAAGACATTCAGCAGTAAAGATAGATGCAGAACTGTGAAGACTATTGATACTAGAAACTACTTAGTATTTCTTTTCGCATTTCTCGTCAGAAAAATGTAGAATAGCGTGCAAAAAAATTTTTCCTTCGAAAAAAAAGTTCCATTTTTTTATAAACAATTGATTTTTTTTAATTTCAGTGCTTTTATAATCGAAAGAAAAATTTCTTGAATGTACGTTTTTAAAAGAAAATTTCAACGTAAAAATCTTCAAAATCCGTTTAGCCGTTCACGAGAAAGATGTTGATCATGTTGTAACATTAAATGTTCATCGTTAATAACTTTTGCAAAGAAAAAAAAATTGCGACCAAAATCTGGGGAAATCTTTTTGAACATGAGGGCTATAAAAAATGTATTTTACAGCGAAAAACAACGACTTTCGATTTATGGTAGCCTGCTTGGGATACAATCTGACATAAACAAAAAATTGAAACTCGAATAAAAAAACTGGTGAGCAGAAAATTCTAATTAATGCAACATTTTTTTGTTTGTCTGTGTTATTACATATAAGAATTTTCCATTGTAGACTTGCGATTTTACGCCACTGTTTTGTATTATTTATAATTCCGTTTTTTACGAAATCGTGTATTTCATGACGAAAACTTTGAAATTGTGGTTTGACTAATTTTTTTATTTATAAACGCCCGGAATTTCATTCCTAAGGACGTCACTATAAGCTCGATTTTTCAATTTCTTTCTGTATGCAATAATTAAAAAACAGTGAAGTGAAAAAATTAGCCTTTTCCACAAAATGACTTGTTATGTAGCTAAAAATTAACTAAACATCATTAAGGTAGTATCGAATTAAAAAAATGGTCAGCTGGGCCAACTATTTACATAGTTTGTAAGATATCGTACTTTCATTGTATTAGTTGATACGCCTATTTTATTAGTTGGCACAACAATTAAATTAAAATAAAAATTAAATTAAAAAAAAAATTAGTTGCAGTGACTGTTGAATTAGTAGCAGAAACTAATAAAATGGTTATAGCAACTAATAAAATTGCAGTACCACATTTTACAAACTAAATATTTGGCCCAACTAACCATTTTTTTCAATGCGGGGTAAATTCAGACAAATATATACGAAAAATACACACAAACAACAAATTTTAAAATTTTTACAGAACCTCTGTGTTGTTTCCTATGTTTCTCAGTTTTAAAAGAAAAATCATAAGAAAAGTTCAGCAGGTAACGTAAACTTTGTGCCATTTTTGATACCCTGGGATAGGTCTTGCGTGCATGAGACGCTAATTTCAATTGTGACCATCTCAACTTTGGAATAGTCAACCTCGCACAGACTATTAGATAGCGCTAATGATCTTTTATCATGTTTTTTTTATCATCGTTAATGAATAACTTTATAAAGATTTATAAAATCGACGAAAGTAGACCCAATATGGTGATTATTGCAAGAAGGAGAAATTCAAGTGGCTTTCAGAAAAAAAATTTCAGGTTAAATTTGTTTATATAACAAATCTTCTATGGATTTTTAAGTTTCAGCTTCAATTTGAGGTAAGAGATGCAATTTTCATCAGATTCTTATGATCAAGAGCTGATTTTTTTCTCCGAAAGATTTTTTATGGCCTTTTTTGTTTGTATTCTTTTTTAATTGTTTAGAAATCATAAGTCTTTTTTTGTACACAATTTTTTCACAAAAAATTTTTATTTTGACAAACACCATCTAAACAGAATTGTAAAGAATCTTTCAAGTAATAAAATCAGCCCTTTATCGTTAGGACTGGATGAGAATATTTGTAGCTTTTACCTAAAAAATTGATTCAATTGAAAATTCGGGACGACTAGCCAAGCTTATGAAAAATATTGCACTAGTCATCCCGAATTTCGGGACGACGAGACACTGCGATAAATGTATTGAATAAAAAATTATATGCGCGCTACAGCATGCGGGAAACATTGCATTGCCAATTAATAATATAAAAATCTGCTCGCTGCGCGGGGACAATCTCATCACGCGCTGCGCGCGCGGTTCGTAGGTTTGAGCACGCCTGGGGCGCGCGACTGTTGGTTCTCGCGCTTCAGGCTCGATAATGTATTTAACTCGCGCTACGCTCTCACCTGAAAATGTTATATTAATAATAATCGCAATTTAGAATACAATCAATAGGATTAAAATCTCTAAAGAGAGACAGGAGCCTTAACTAACTTTCTTATTGATGTATATGGACTTTGTAGAGTCCACTGGACACTTTGTAATTTTTCTTGATAATAAAGACACTTTTCAAAACAACGGTCTTTGCATTTCCCCCACATTTATACACAGACCTGTTAAAATTAAAGGTCAAAGCATCGACAACTGTAATTTGGTGATTGTGAATTCTCTTTTGTTAAAGCTCATTTGGCTTTAACGATCACATAATCATCACGCATCTCGTGCTTTATCAGGCCCGGACTGGCCATCTGGAATTTGGGAGATTTCCCGGTGGACCGCGAGCCTTGAGGGCCACCGAGGGCATACAAAAAAAAAGAGTGCGGACGATATCGTTTTCTCACTCTCTACTAATATCGGGACAGAAAGTCCTGACACTTGGGAAAAAGTAGCTCTATCTCAGTGAAAAATTTGTTGTTGTTGTAAGAACAACAAATCTGGAGAAAATCACTGTTTTCGATGCCTAGATTTGGAAGGTTAACTTTCAGCTGTTTCTAAAGTCGCAAAAATGTCGGGAAAAAATGGAAAAAATTCAAGTGGATTACTTGTCTATTTATGAATGGAGCCCAACTTTGAAAATTGAAAGATTATAAAAATTGTGGTCACCAGAATGGTTAATGCAAGAAAAAATGATATCCAGCTTGAATGGAGATGTCGAGTCGAATCAAGGTGTAAAAGAAAAAGCTCAGTACACTGATAAAGCTCGGACCAATGAAAAGTGGATAAAAATGTATATTTTCCTGTAAATTAAGTTCATATAATTTGGACTTTAATGAGCTATGCTAAAGTCGCGTGAGGGAATAGTAGTACAAAAAAGGGTGACTCGTGTCCATTACCAAGTCGCCCCCGACTGCGAAGACTTGAAAAAAAAGATTTTGCTTCTGGACGGTTCCCTACTATTACTACTCCTACTACTAGACCGGGCCATATGGTTGTAATTTGCTTTTCATTTAGCAACTTTTCAGATATTAGTATACTATACATGCTAAAATTTTATTCTACGTCTACAGTAATGATTAACTCACAAAATTACATTTTTGTAAATGGTGTTAAATAAGGCGTAATTTTTTTCAATTAATTGAAAAGAGTATTAAAGCAGAATATAATTCAATTATTCCTTTGCGAGTTTCTACAACTCAACTTGTATAAAATGCAATTACAAATAACTGTTTCTAATGAATATTATTAAAAAATAACACTTACTAATAATAATATGTAACATGGAGTTTGGACTAGATAAATGCAGAACGGTGCATTTAACCAGAGGAAACTTAGGGACCGCAGAACTAGAGAACGATTTCGAGAATGGCATCGAGGCAATGGCTGAGGGCGAGTCATATAAATACCTGGGTATTCTCGAATCCAAGGGATTCAGCATACTAATATTCAGCATACGATAGTTAAGAAAAGCCTAACGACTGCCTTTACTACAAGACTCAGATTGGTTCTGAAGACTTCTCTGAACTCGGCAAATAAGATCAGGGCAATCAACACCTATGCCATCCCTGTCCTCACGTACTCCTTTGGGCTCATCAAATGGTCGAACACCGACCTCGAACGATTAAACCGAATCATCCTCGTAGAAATGACGAAACACCGAATACACCACAGTAATTCGGCGATTGAAAGGGCAGTTCTACCACGACATAGAGGGGGTAGGGGCATTGTAGATGTCAGGAAACTGTGTGAGTCACAAGTTATACAGTTGCGAGACCATTTTAACAGCAAGCGAGATGTTACGCTTTTCAACACGATCTGTAAAGCGGATCTTGACTACACGCCCTTGAATTTTTCCTCAGAGGTGGCCTTGAATATCAGGGTAGAAACCATAGAGGAATTAGAAACGCAATGGAGACAGAAGGCCATCCACGGCGAACACCCCAAAACGTTAGATCAATATGAAGTGGATAGTGAGGCATCCAATATTTGGCTGAGAAAGGGCGTCCTGTATCCAGAAACGGAAAGATTCGTCATTGCGGTTCAGAACCGGGATTATGTGGAGATACCAACGAATCCATCGAGCACATTATTGATGGTTGTCGCGTAATGGCTCAAAGAGAATATACGCACAGACATAATGATGTGGCGGGCATTATACATCAACAACTTGCCCTAAACCTAGGACTCTTGACAGAATGGATGCCTTTCTATAGATACATTCCAATGTCCGTTTCAGAAAACGAAGATTACATCTAATATTGGAATGTTCCTATCCAGACGGATCATGACATCCGAGCCAATCGACCCGACATCATGATGCGAGAAAAAAAAGGTGGAAGAGTCTATATCATCGACATTGCTTGTCCACTTAACCGAAATTTGCAGGCAACCTATACATCCAAGATCCATAAGTATAGCGAGCTAAGGCATGCAGTAAAGACAATATGGAGGAATGTGAAACATGCATCTATTCATCCTATTGTGATTTCAGCTACAGGCAATGTGCACGCAAGGTGCACTGAACATCTTGAACATTTAGGAGTCAGTAGGGTACTGGCAGCAGCTCAGAAGGCTGTTTTATTGAACATGCGTCGCATTGTGAGAAATTTTCTAGATCATCAGGAAGCAGGTGACTAAAAACCTGTGGAGTGGCAGATGGTAGCTCTAAGAAAGCATCCAGAGGCGACTGTTGTCACCTCCAACGCTCGCGGCCGCTGTGTAAGGATAACAGCGGTAAAACACGAACTCCAAACTACACTATATTCCTAATTTTGTGCCTACAACATCATCGCAGAAGATTTCAGACATCGTATTATATTAATTTATAACATCCTCATCTCATCAGTCACTTGACTTAGTCAGTGGCTATGATGAAAAACCGGGTTCACCCGAGAAGAAGATTGAAGAAAAAAATAATAATATGTATAATTTGTTTAAGAATAACTGTACTTACACATCAATAATAAGCGTGTTATAATATTTTCTAATTTGAAAAATGATATTGATTTATATATGCAAGTTAGAAGTAATTGCAAGACAAGAAGAGTGATATTTTGTGTGAAAGATAGTTTAAAATTATTGAAACAATTTTCAATCATTGAAACAATATTTTCCTCTGTGAATCTTCAAAATTACTATTTTATGGAATGAATGATGCATTTAATGAATTTTGAGGGCGATATTTATTGCAGAAGACAGTTTTGCAACTATTTAAACAGTTAATAAATCATTCACTTGCGCCTTTTGATAGGAAAGGTGGAGGACAAGTAATATCATGATTTGAATAATTGCGAACTGTCTTTCACAAAAAGTATCACTCGTAACATTCATTACCTCCGACATTAATTTGAGAAAAAAATAACTTTTGTGAATGATGAAAAAATTGTTTGAACAAATTAAAATTATTGAAATAATGGCCAAAAATCCGAAACAAACAAAAAATATTGCTTTTTACATTTGTTAATTGTGTCATTAACTCCAGAAAAAAAACTGTGTACGATTTATAGAGGAAAAATTGTTGAAGTAATTACCAAATATGCTAGGCAAAAAATATCATCCTTGAAATTCATCAACTGTATGATTTATAACGAAAAATAATAACTTTTGACAATTTACACCCGAAAAAATGGTTTAAACCAGTAAAATTATTTAAGCGATTGAAAACTAGTTTTAAAAAACTTGGAATATTGTCACTTATCGAATATAAATAAACAAACTACGTAAAACTTCAAAAAATACCGTCTTTAGCATGAATTTTACATAAAACAGATAGTTTGCATTTTTCGAGGCATTGTCCGGCCACAGACAAAGGAGTTGGGGGTGGGGGGAGGGTGCCGATATCAAAAGTTATTGGATGGAAATTATTCTTTGAACATTCCTAAAGAGGTGACCAAACTTTAATTTAGAAAACGTTAATAAAAAGTACTTCTTTTTTTTTCATCTTTCAAAAACCAAAATTTTCCCATTTAAAACCCCATGGTTATTCCAACAGCCCGGGGGCACGGGTTAATGTTGACCGATTTGAAAAGAAAACTTGGGAATTTCTTTTTCCAGAAACGAACAAATGGGGGGGGGTCGGGGGGGGGGGTCTCTGTAATTTTTTTAAAAATATTCTGTTAAATTTAATTTTTCAAAATAAAAAATCATTTAAAATTTTCACAGGAATCTTAAGAACATTATTTTATTATTTTAAAACCTTATCAAATCCTTCAAAAGCTTGCAAATTTTATTTCGAAATTTTCAAAAAATTATTTTTCGTGTTAAATCTTTTGAAATCTTTTCCAATTTTCAAATAAATTCGAATCTTTTCAAAATTTGTAAATGTCTCCTCAACTGACTCGATTTTTTTCTAAAGCAAAAATTGTTTAACTATTTTATACATCAAAATTAAACAATTTCATTCACTAGTAAAAAGGTTTTAAAATAGAACAATATTATAGTTATTTGTATAGGATTAAAAATGTGATGAATGTGTTTAATTCTGTATCTATTAATTTTTTATCATTTTAAATTTAAACATAGTTCACAAAGTTTCAATCGAACGTTTACATTTTTGTTTGATTATTACTCAGGCTTTCGAATTGAAACAGTTCAATTTTAAACGTTGCAATCTGTAAATTTATTAATATTGAACAGATTCATCCTGTAAAATCAATAAATTATTGTTCAATTTCAAATAGTCGAACTGTATTTCAATTTTAAAAATCATTTATTAATTTATATGTACAGTTGATCAACTTAAGTCGTTTTTTGTCAACACATTGCAATTTCAAACACTATTCATATTTTATTGTTTAAGTCTTCAAAATTGCATTTTAAAATTCTTTTAATTTAAAATGTCCCCATAAAAATAAAGACCTGACATGGAAAATTTTGATGGTAAAAGATTTTAGAATTACACACTGTGAACTGAATGATTTCATAATTGAAGAAGTTAAAAATTTAACTTAAAATTTTAAGAAAGTTAAAATCAAATTTATTTTAAATTGCATTATGTATCATGTGATATGAAATTTGTGATATTTCAAGTGAATGGATAGATTTTTCTTCTAAAGATTTTTAAAAATCTCAAAAAGTCTTAACAAATTCCCGATCATTTCCCAGTTTTCCTGGTTTTCCAGTCCAGCGGCCACCCTGAATTTTGAAAAATTTTAAAATGAAATCAAACCATTTTCAATGCTTCGATATATGGTTTCAATTCAAAGTTGTTTAGCATTAAACGAATCCAGTTTGAAATAATTTATTGTTGAAAGTTTCAAGCTGAAAGCTGACCAAAAAGTAAGATTTAAGATTTTTTAATTGTCAGTTTTGAAAGATTTAAAAAAGAGAAGTTCATAACACTTTTGTAATACTTGAAATCATTTTGGATTTTTCATATAATAAACTAAGAAGGTTAAGGACTCTACTCCTTACAATTAAAAAATTGAAATTGTAATAGATTTTAGCCATTTAATTATTTTTACTGGAACTGATATTAGAAGTCAAAAATGTTAAAGGCTTCTTCTTTACGCCAATTATTTGAGGTAATGAAAAAAAGAAAAACTTATCGGTAGAAAAAGAAAATTAAAGAAAAATATTAAGTAAAACGTCAAATATATTTATTTCAAAACTATTAGTTACCTATTATTTATTGCATTTATTTGTACAATTGCGAAGATTTAAAATTGATTCCAAAGAATTTTCTAAGTATCAATTAGAAGAAGAACTTAGAAGCTTTTCATAGTTTTAGGAGTGATATGATTTGTGTCAGTCTAAAGTTAGTAGTTTATCAAAGTTTACAATTACTATCTACATTCGCATAATTAAAATTGATTATGTGCACCAACGGTTTGAATATTTTAAATATTATTAAATCTCAAAATAAATTAACTTCACGCCACGAAAAGAATCAAAGTATACGTACTTTGACCAGCTTTGACAGAATGTATTAACGACAAAACAGAACCAACTTCATCATGCTGCGAACAGAACCAACTCCATACTGGGTACACAGTTCGATTATTATACATACTAATATAGTTAATAGATTCCTCAAAAAACGGAATTTTCGTGAAAGAAATTATTTTTACATTTTTATCATCTATGATAGAACGTATTAGGTTAATACGAATTTTAAACTATCCAGTTTTAATCGATTCTCGGCGTTTTGAGACCCCTGAATCAGAAAAAAACTGGTATTGTTTTCTTTTAACCTTGGATTAATGCCATACAAAAATCAAATGTATAGTAGCTAAAGCATGTCAAATACGATGAAAAGTCCAGCATTAGACTTTCGTCCCTTAAAAAGATCTACAAAATTGCTTTTAACTATTTTTCATAGGACCTATAGTTTGGCCGTGAAATTTGAGTCTTTACATATTCTTATTTTAGTAAAGTTAATTATTGAAGTACAGTGAAGTCCCGCCTATTTCCCCGGCCTTGAAACCAGGGGTGTTTCACGCCAGCCATTCCAGCCTACAGGAAGTTGGTTCCCAGCTTGACTCAATGGAGAAACAGCGAAACAGCGCTGATCGCCTTTCGCCAAAATGTTGTGTTTAAATTTTGACAAAAGAATCATGAGTGTAAAAATAACCAAAATGGACGTGTCAACATCCGACGACAAAGTATAACCTTTGAAATCCCTTTATTTGTAATCCGCCTAACGTAAAAATTGTATAAAAAGTTTTAGAATTTTTGCTTTGTTTTTGGTAAATTCCCTTTGTTGAACATCTGTATTTTACTATTTTGCATGTTATTTTACGAGTTTATACATACATAATCACAGTGCATAATATAAATATAAAGATAAAAAAAAGTATCAAATATTGTTATCATAAATTAGACCTCTTACACGTAAGTTATATATGTTTAATATATAACTGCAAAAACAAATGTTTATACCGCTTTGATATTTAAACAAGATAATTGGGCGAAAGGCGATCAGCGCTGCAGTTTCGCATTTTCCCCGCTGAGTCAAATTGGGAACTACATATAATCATAATACTCGTGTCATGCCCCTGCTTGAAACGTAAGGCCTCGGCCTTGTATCGATGCGCTCACTGTAAGCAACTTTTTCAACTGCGCATTTACCGAAACGCTCGGGTCTGTTCGAAATCAATAAATACTATCAATAATAATATACAGATAAATACACCCGACATTCCTAGAACTACTGACCCACGCAGTTTCTCAGCTCAAGGGGCAAAAATGGCCCGGACTGTTTACGTTTCGATTCCCCCGATGTAGTGACAAGGCTATTTGCAGACAACCCCCGAAACTGTTGTTAAACCGACAGTTTGGTGTACTTTGTAATTTGAAATAGACCGCCGCTTTTCGGTACATACGCAGTTGTACTCGCGGTCGGTTTGCGCATTATGCGTGCCAGTGTTTTTCCAGTGTTTTTGTTGACGTACGACAATTTACCAACTGAAAATCAATATAATAGAATCAAAAAGCGACTCAAATATTTTGCGGCATATTGAGTATTGCAGCATAACTTCGCGGCCATGCTACGCTAGGTGAAAATGTTAGCCGTCAGGAAGGTTAGCATATATGGGACTGCAACTGCACACGCCTTTTTATAGAAAATATTCTTTACGTAAAAGTAAGTTACAAAGGTCTGAATTTTAATAGTTTCCAAGTGTAGAATGCTAGGATAGGTGGAAATGTCAGCCATCAGGAAGGTTACTACATAGGACTGCAACTGCATACGAGTTTTTGGAGAAAATATTCTAAACGTAAAGGTAAGTGATAAAGGTCTGAATAGGAATATTTCTCAAGTGTAAAATCTATTTTCCCAGTAATTTCCCATTCTTTTGTCGATTAACGACCTTTCATTTTCTCGAAATACAAGCAGCTGTCCGAAATTTGAGGTTAGAGTACCCGATCTGATACACTCATGTGAAATTTTGGGTATTTCATTCTACTTCGTGAGACTGAAAGGTCGTCAATTAACAAAATAATGGAAAATGACTGAGAAAATACATTCTACACTTGAGAAATATTACTATTTGCATATTTATGACTTCGTATGACATATTCCCATGAAGTCATGCTAAAATACTCAATTCAAACCAACGCGGGCTTCCGGCTCATCGGGCCTCGTTTTCATTGGTCAGCCACTAACGCGGAGGAGAGCGTGCAGGGACCGTGGTGGGAGGTGCCGAAACTGCTCAAGTGGAAATAACCGTATACAGCTGAGGGGTAATAAGGGAGACCGAAAATAAGGGGAGGGGAAATAGGTGAGACTTCACTATATACCGGTTTTCCATGTTTCATAGAACACATCTATATTAGTACCGTTATAAAGTTTAAAGAGAAATTACCCAAAAATCTTCCAGGAATAAAAAATTGGTCGAGTATTGCCTTCCGGCACAATATGCCGGAATTTAAATGTTCTATTTCGGCATATTTTGTGGTCAACGTAATTTCTTCATCGGCGGGATTCTGAAGAATTCCAAAGAACTCGAGGTTAATTCCAAAAAGTTTAACAATTCATCTCTGGCAAAAACTTTGCCAGAATTGAAAAATAAAGGGTATTCTTTGTAACAGGTTCAGGTTATGTTCCATCTCTATATTTGTATCTCCCCCCCCCCCCATTAAAAAAAACCTAAAATGGACGACAAATGTGGCCAAACTCGGGCTAAGTTCAATTGAATTCTAAAGAACTCCCAAGATTTTTGGATGAATTCCAAATAATTCAAGATTAAGTCTAACAACTTTAGCAATTCTTTTCCTTCAAACTCTACCAGAATAGAAATTAAAAGGTCGATTTATATGGCAGATAACTAGAGAGCGGATTAGGGCAACTGTGAAGTAGCTGTCGAGGGCTGCTCGATTGTTACACGGTTAGACACACACATACACTCATTTGCTCTAGATGTGTTGCTGTCTAACGCATTGGATTCTATTCCTAATATTATTTTTAATAATATGAAACTATTTATATTAATATCAAATATTAATGTAAAAATGTCCGTCCAACATCCTGGATGTTCCGGCAGTAATGTTTTTAACAGTCAAGCTGAAGACTACAAAGATTATTATTATTTCTAATTGAAAGCATTCAAAATTGAATAATTCAAAAATAAAACTTTTAAACTTAAATAAATTCCAATTAGAAGCGATTGAAATTTTACAATTTGAAATTGAAAACTAAATTAAACGTTTCAAAGTTCAAAATGAAAAATTTTCAATCATAAACATTTAAAATTAAATTATTCTAATGCTGAAACCTTAACGAATCCGAACTTCATTTGAAACCGAGGGGTTGATAACTCGTGAAGTCAGGTGTACACCTTCGCTGAAGTCACTGGCGTGAAGTCACTTGAATTCACATGAAATCACTGAAATCACTTGAAATCAGTGTACACTCCATCGATCGAGTTGTGAACCCCTCGTTTGGAACTGAAAAAAATTTAGTCCGAAAAATTTAGATATTAACTTCTCATTTTTAAGGCTTAAATTTTGAGAAATTATTGCCTTAATTTTTCATTGTTTTGAATTTATTCTGAAAGCATTAAATTCAAAATTGTTTAATTACAAATCCTTTAAAATGAAAATTGTGCAACTATCAAGTCTTTCGAACAGATGCTCGACGATTTCGAAGTACTTAAAACCCAGAAAACGTGGTACGTTTAAAGTTGAAACCAAAGAATTCAGAATATTTAAATCTAAAATTGTTAAATTAAAAACTAACTATCAAGGCTTTCAATGTAATTTGAAACTACAACATTTTGAAATTTAAAATTCGAATACTCCAAAATTTAAGAAATTTTAAACCGAAGATTTTCTAATTTAAGTTCACGATATCACGCAATAATCGGGCGGGGGGTGGGGGTTATGAAAATTGATACTGACAATGACGTTATCGTGTAATCTCGCGGTCAATTTTACAAAAATTGCAAAATAATATTTAGTGCTCTCGACTTCTCCAGTAATCTGAAAATGCCGAGAGTTTTGTAAACCAGTACAAAATTTCAGGTCATTTCCGAGTTTACAAAATTCCCAATCATTACCAATTTTCATATCCCCCCCTCCCAAAATTTTTCCGTGATATTTTACTAAATTAATATTTCTTTTCCACGGAAATTATTTTGATTGATTTTGATTTTCTTAAAGGTGTGTTGTATTGTGGCACCATCAGTAGTGCAGAACTGCGAAACTTTTTCACGGTCAAATGCATTGCAGTTTGTGTCGCCTGGTTACAATATAAAATTTAAATATTCTGTGAATGAATTCCAGAAATATTAAATCTCACAAGTAAAAAAACATAATAAATTTTCAACGAGCCTCTCTCAAGGTTGATTTAAAAAATGGTTAATTTATCAGTGATTTAAAAATAGACAATTAATATTGTTAAGTTATTTCTCAGATTTACTAATTAAGGATTTTTGATGAAATAATATTTAGGTTGAATTATCACTCAATCGGCGAAACTAAAAATGCTTCCGCTGAGAAGGAAATTTAATAATGAAATTGTCAAGTGTAAAAAGTAAAATTGAGACCCAATGCTGCGAATAGCAGTTTCCAGTTTGCAGAGTAAGTCACTGAAAATTAGCAGCGCTGGCTCCCTTTTGTTTCCTCGTCTTCTTACTCCTTATGTTCTTAGAAAGTTCATAAAGAAAAAAGTAAGACAGCTATAGCGCAGTTAATTTAGAGCTACGTAATTCGTGAAACTTCTAAACTACAAAGCTGACGAAAACCTGCATAAAGTTAAGAGGCCAAAACGCGAAGTCCAAAAGTGTGTCCAAACAATGAAAGTTTGAACTCCACTCTGTACATTGTGCTGCCTGTCTTTCATACAGATCCAACTTTTCTATGAAATTCAGAAGCTATTGACGAAAGAGCATTATCAATGAAGCTTACTGTATTTATTTCGTATCCTATCGATAGAGTTATTAATTATATTGATTACTCGATTAATTATTAACCTAAAACTCGCAACTGAGTGACTGAAACTATTATATATATGTTATAGCTAGGGTTATTCTTTTATGAGTAGGTACCAGGTGGAAAAAGCCGTTTGATTTATCATGAGGAAAAGATAACTTTTTGTTAATCTACTATTTCAACGCAATATGCAATAAATATAAACATTAAACAGTGTTCTGTTCAAAATTCTTCAAGGAATAAACATCTGTCATAACTTTTAAGTTTTAACATTTCCAAGTCCCTTTTCTGGGACATTTTTTGTACATAAATCATTACTAAACGTCATTTGTTAAATTAAAATTTTCCACTATTTTTTAAATCATTTTTATTTGTTTATCGTTGAACCTAGACTCAGCCTTGTTTAAACATTTAGTTAAGCGGCGCTTACTTAGTTTGATTATATAATCTCTTAACGCTTTTTTGTTGTTATCATCTTTCACATAATTTTATAAAGGTCTTTGTTATCTAGTTCAACTTTTAAAACAAATATGTTTTAATACGTTTTCCAGCGAGAAAATAAAACGTTAAAACATTTGTGAACGGTATCATATTTTTTCCAGCATAACCTTTTACTCTGTATGGCCCCAAGCACATTTGCAGGATGCAACTTCATGGAAAATGCTCGGGATCAAGTAGAGGGAATGAATTGAAAGAAAAATAAAACAAGAGTCTTAAAGAATTAGAGTTGGAAATGGCTACAACAGTGGGAAACTTTTAAATGAGAAGGATACTGTAGGAGTTAATATTAAATAGTTTTAAATGGTAAAAGGAAAATCTGCTAAATCTTAATTTGAATATATGAAATAAACTTTATTTCTCTTATGATAATACATTTATTAGTCCAAAACAAAACATTTTTCACTTTTTCGAGCTTTTCACAGCATTGTACGAGTTTTTTATTATAAAGTTTGGACACAATTTTTAGGAATAATTTTCAGAAAAATAATGTAATAAGATATTAAATGAGGGAAGTAATTGTTTATTTTTAGGGTAGCGTTTTCCAAGTTTGTGTAATACATTTTTAGATATGATTCGATTTTTATACAATTCAGAGAAAAGACTTTTAAATGGGACTTTTTGTAAAATTAGAGGTGTATTTATTTAAAAAATGAAACCAGCAAATGAAACCCCTCTTCGAGTTGTTTACACCATTTTTAACGCTTTTCTAAAGTTTTATGAACAAGATCTTTCTCTATGCATTTTTTAACCTAAAAAAATTATTAGAAAAATCTCTTTTTGTTACATAACATAAAATGAGGGGTTGAGGCCTAATGAAATTTAAATTTGTTATGTACGTAGGTATATAGAATTGACGCGATGTTATTCTTACATTCTCATCAGAGAAGGTATTAGATTTGTGTAAAATTTGACCCTCCGCGTTTTTGTTAAATTTCCACGTTTTGAGACCCTCTGAACCCGAAAAACAAATTTTTACGAATTTGTATGCCTGCATGTATGTATGTCTGTACTTACATCTTAATGTATGTATGTATGTATGTATGTATGCATGCCTGTGTGTATGTCTGTATGTATGTCTGTCTGTGAGCACGATAACTTTTCAAAAAATTAATATAATAAATTGGCCTTGCTACACTATTTCAGTGTCGAAAACTTAAGGTCAAGTTCGATAGCCAGCTATTTTGGATAAAAATTCAAAAAGTTAGAGCATTTTCAAAATTTATGAGACCACTTTTTCAAGATTTAGAAATTGTATTGACGACTGTTCGTAGTACTAAACAAGACAAACAATTTATCCCAATGACTTTTTTTGATATCAAAAAATGGGTATACTTCCAAAAAGGTCACCCAAGAATATTGACTTGATACTTGGCCTAGGGGTTCCTTTTAGACCCTAGTTGAAGGCACTGAAAGGATTTTTGGGCGCAGATCAATATTAATGAGGTTATTAATAATTTTGTCTTTTTTTTAATTAGTTTTTTTTTTTCAAAATCTCGAAAAATATTGATTTTGGAAAAAAATTGTTCACAGAAGTTGTAGACCTCGTCGAAATACATATTTTTTACATTTATGCTTTTTTCTAGGTAAAATTAATATTTTTCGAGAAAAATTACAAAAATGAATTTTCAGATTTTCTGTTACAAAAAAATGACCACCACTAGAATGCTTGGTTTTTTTAGGCTTTGCAAAAAGAGTCGGCATGAGTAGTGGGAGGGGGTGTGTGCCATTTGAAATGCGCAAGATTAGGACTCTCGCCGAACTCCTTTTCAAAACAGCCAAAAAAAAATCTGAAAATTCATTTTTGTCATTTTTATCGAAAAATATTAATTTTAGAAAAAAATACAGATATAAAAAATATGTGTTTCGATGAGATCTACAGGTTTTGTGAACGACATATTTTTCCAAAATCAATATTTTTCGAGATTTTGAAAGAAAAAATAATTTTAAAAAACTTCATTTATATTGATCTGCGCCAAAAATCACTTTTTGATAGGCCGCGTAGTTTTTGTTTGAATCGTCAAAACATAGCATTGAAAATACAAAATTTGATATTTGGAAAAAACCACACAAGAGACTCAGTATAGGTACAATACCAACCAACTACGACTCTCTCGGTTCCAGTTCTGTCCTCACACGCCCCCTCCATTAACCGAAGTTTGGTAGGACTGACGTTATAACTAGACTCTCCACCCTACGACGACTAACTACTTAATTTGGACATGATTTCGACTCGCAAAATAAATTTTTCGCATAAAGGTGGTAGTTGGGCGTACACTTTAAGGAATGAATAATACAAACAATAAAATAGCCTTGGAATGGACTGAAACTTTGATTGACGAATGGCATGCACACGGTAAAGGTAAAGGTCAAGTTTCAGGCGATGGATGGACACTGGGTGTTTGGAATGCTAGAGGGTTGAATGATCTTAAGGTAAAATAATTACAAGAAACCATGCACGTAAGAAAACTAGGTATTTTATGTGTACCTGAAACAAAGAAAAAGGGATGCGACAAAAAAATAATGAGAAATCAAAAATTCCATTTTGCGGTCAAAATATTCAAGATACGAAAAAAGATAAACAGACCAAAATTGTGCATTAAAAAAAGATCCACAAGTTTGTTATAAGTCACTTTTTAATAGGACGTATAGTTTATTTTTTAATCGGATGCGTATTTTTTGTTCAAGTCGCAAAAAATAATCTTGAAAATAAACAAATTAAGTTTTTGGAAAACCGACGTGAAGTGCAATAAAATGTAAATTAACAAAATTGTTTTTTTTTATAGGATGCGCACTTCATTTAATTTTAAAAAGCAATGAAAACACATCTGTTGAAATATCAATGCATATTGTGAATTGTAATCATATAAATTTATTGAAATGATACATTTTTCAGGGTAGCTGAGAATAAAAATTAGTGCAAAATAAGGAACAAATATTGAAGTAATCATGAAAAAATAAAATTTGTACATTATCTTGCAATATCTAAATAAACAATTTGATACAATAGAGTTGAACTTAATGTTGAAGAGTTCGCACTTTGGACAAATTCGAGTGCGAAGCACGAGATAGGTGATGAGAATGTGTTCGTTAAAGCCGAAGAAGCTATAACAAAAGAGAATTCACAATCACAAAATTACAGTTGTCGATTTTGACTTTTAATTTTAATAGGTCTGGGCACAAATGTGGAGGAAGTACAAAGATCGAGCGCGTAGGGTGAGGTAAATACATTATCAAGCGCGAAGCGCGAGATTCAAAATACGCGCGCCCTAGGTTAGAAGTTTATTACCATCCAAAACATTTCCATCATCCAACGTTTCTATATCAAAATATATCTAGTTCGACTTTTTTTCTTTCCACTTTGAAGTACTTTAAATTAAGATATAGTCAGTTCTATTATTATCTTTATAGAGAGACTTGTCAGGGTACATGCGATTAAAATGCAAATAGATAATTAAGAGAATCTGGCAAAGAATTGAAGAGTCAGGCAAAAAAAAATTGTGTTGTCATTGACAAGTTCAGCGCACTATACATAATTCTTAATTGTGCTTCCTGAATTTAGTGGAGAAATAATCAATTAATCTTCGTTCCACGAATTGAAATTTTCGTTGGAAAAAATATTCATGTTCTAATACAATTTTTGAATATTTTCAGCATGTATCAGATAATTTTTTATTTTGGATTAAAATTCGATTATTTAGTTTTTAAATTATTTTCTTAAAGAAATTCTTCAATTCATTTTGTGAAAGGTAAATTTCCCACAAACAAGCTTTCGAACTACTTTTGTTAGTTTCTTGGAAAGAAGTTTTTTAAACATTTTTTCCCCTTTATTGTTGTTAGTTAGCACCACGTTTTTCGTGAATTTCGTAAAAATATTCCGTTGTGATAAATAATTTCATTATAATCAATTTAGATATATACATTTGACAATATTTTATAAAAATTATAGGTTAATTAACACAGTAAAAACAAATACTTAAATTATATTCGACTTTATTTCAAATTCAACTTGAATTAGGAAAGCAACTAAATTTTAGTATACTTAAATAAAACATATATAATAAAATATAAAATAAAATATATAATAAAATATACTACCTTAAATAAATCATATACTTATATTAAATAAGAAATGAGCATTTCACGAATGAAATAAAGTAAAATATGTACCTAACTTTCTAAATACAGTTCTGAAAGTAAGTTGAAGGCAACCTGAAATAACATGTAAGGAAATTCGTTACCTAAAATTAAAAATTACGCCTTACTGCATTTCAGGTTAGCTCTGCCTTAATTGCGCTGGGACATGCGCGTGGCGTCGTCTTGGTATTCTATCATCTCAACCTTACACTAACTTTTCGGTATAAATATCGTTTTAATTTCAGGTAATTACTACCTGAATCTCAGTATTTTTGTTTGCTTAGTTTAATGATTAAAAACTATTCCTAATTTCTGATTTGATATGCTTCTTTTTGTTACACTTTAAAATAAGTCCAACCTTCCACTTAAATTAAACATTTATTTTTTCTGTGAAGCCCAACACATGAAGTACTTTCCTTAATTATTTTGTAAAATAGTACAAAAAATGACAATTTTAATGTTTTATGTCTTCATTGATAAGTCATAAATTCTCAACGTTTCTCAGCTTTCTGGGGCCCATCCTAAATGAGAATTTCCGCAGAATATTAAAATTCACATGTATAAATTGAGGTGGTCCAAATGAAATAAAATACAAGTGTAAATTAAAAAAAAATCGTTTGTAAAATGGCAAGTCCTGTCCTAGATCTGTTAAAACACATGTGAACGTAAAAATTTAATTGAAAATCGAAAAGTTGCGTTAGATAAGATGAAAAAGTGAAAACTTATAGAAAAAGTAAAAGCTACCCTCAGAAGTTAAAAAACACAACGTTTTCAAAATGAAAAAAAAATAATTTTGAATTCAGGGTAGTTTTTTACACAAAAAGGTATTTTTTGATTAGACCAGATTGTCGATAGATGAACAATCTCGGGGGTTGCCTGAAAATAGCCTTGTTCATATAGCGCGCACAGCGAAACGTAAACAGTCAGGGCCGCTTGAACCGTTTCCATAATATTGCGCAATCTACTTGACTGAGTAGTATGCATGCGTAGTAGCATGCGTCCCTTCAGAGGCGGAGTCGCAACCGTTTCGCCCTGCCCCCTGAGAAACTGCGGGGACCAGCAATTCAAGGAATTCATATAACGCGTACGATCGCGCGTTCAAATAGTGAGATTCTGGTGTACTTCCATATATCTCACGCCATCCATCTTACGGTCGTGAGACGTGGCAATGGGTGATTATCGCGGTTCTACTGGGAGCCAGTGTCATTTTCATGATTGGCCTTGAATTTTCAGGTATAAAATAAAATTAATTCTTACTGCATCATATAAAACAATGCAATTTTTTGCTGTTAGGACTTGGGTGTGGTTTAGGAGTCCTGGGAAAGTAATTTTCGTTTTCCAACAAATTACATAAAAAAATTTTCAATTTTTTCCTTTTGCGCACGAAAAATTATTATTTTCGAGGATAATGATTGAATTAATCAATGCTAAGAGTGATGTTCTTTATTTAAGACATTTTGCATTTTTTTAAACAATTAATAATCACTTACTTGTAGCTATTTATGGGAATAGTGGAGAAGATTATAATTTTTTCGAATCTCTTGAACTACTTCGCTTATTATTAAATATTGTCTTCTTTCAGAAGTTGCACCTTAATTATTCAACCAATATTTGCTTGTTTAAGCACTTTTTTAAAAATAACAAATATTCATTTTTTTCTAGGATTAATGAGTGCGTTAATTTGTGCCTAATTTTGTAACGTCGATGCTTATTTTTCAAAATATGTTTGAAAAATTACTCATATTCCATAAAAATGGTGTGAAACAAAATAACCATTTTTAATTTTCGCAAAAAAAACTGTTTCAACTGATAATAATTCTTTAATCAATTGGGATGCGACTTCTGAATAAAGACCTAATAATAAGCGGCACAAATAAAACGATTCGAAAACAGCTAAACTTTTCTCCACCTTTCCCATGAAAAGCAGCATGGCTAACTTTAGAAATGAGAGATTTAATGAGTGCCCGAGACTCAAAACGTAGACTAGCTAACAGAACTAAAAATCCCCTTATTCAAAAAGAATTTCGTAAACTTCGTAACCCAGTGCAAACAAAAATTAGAGACTCACATAGCTAGTATAATTACAACGCCATCAGAAATAGGAACAAAAAGGACAACGTATGGCAATTACTACAATATCTGCGTCGAATTCTGCCCAAGCGTGAAGACCTCGACGTGGACTTTACGCCTTTCGGATTTTCTGCGGGCGTTTTCACCACCTATTCAGCCACCTATAGTGAGTCCAACCCTCCCCTGCGCGGGGATCCTTTTGATGATAGTAACCTCTTCTTCTTAGACATCTCCCCTGTGTCCCTAATGGACGCAATTTCTGAAGTCCATTCAAATGCTATTGATCCAGATGGTATCTCTATTAAAATGATAAGACTTGCCCTGCCTGTTATTTTTCCCATTCTGTTGCAGATTTACAACTTTTCGCTACAGAGTGGGATATTCCCAGATAGCTGGAAAATGGCAGTCATCCGTCCTGTTCCCAAGATCTCAAAGCCTTCTTCACCCACTGACTTCCGTCCTAGCTCTATTTTGAACGCTCTGTCTAAGCCTCTTGAGCGGATTGTTCATCGCCAGCTGACAGATTTTCTAGATACAAATAAATTAATGGACCCTTTGCAATCTGGCTTCAAAGCTAAACACAGCACCTTAACAGCGTCGCTTAAAGTCACCACCGATATTTAATTGGCAATGGATAGAAAAGAAGTCACAGTGGTGATTCTATTTGATTTCTCCAAGGGATTCGACTCCGTAAACCATACCCTTTTACCCTCAGCGATAGGTGGGAACAGATCAGGAATAGTAAGAGTGATTTATCCAACTGGGTAAAGGTTAAGAGGGAGGTTCCCCAAGGGTCTTCTCTCGCTCCTACTTTGTTCAATATTTACACTTCTGATCTAGGTGGCGAGTTGTAATTCTACAAATATCATAAATATGCAGATGACATTAAACTCTACCTATCAGGACCAGCGCCTGATCTAGAAAATATGCTAGGCATGGTTCAGATCGATATAGACTTCGTGGCACATTGGGCTGTGGTGAACGGGCCTATGCTAAATCTGACTAAAACCCACGCGATTGTCATTGGGCCGTCTCCCTCCCCCTCTTTAGAAGTGCTAAAATCTTACCCCCTCTTAGGGTCGGCAATGTATGGATTGCCTTCCTTGATATGGTTAAAGATTTGGGATTTCTTACGAACCGCACTCTGTCTTGCAAGGGACACGTATTAACCATCCCGAGAAACACCTTCAGAATTTTACAGCAGCTACATAAAAAGAAAGACTCCCTTCCAACTTCAACCAGGATTCTATTCGTTAAAAGCTTCATTTTGCCGTTTTTTGATTATGGTTGCATTGCATTCGATGACATCACGGATAACTTAAACGGAAAATCAGAACGGGCCCTAAATGCATGTATCCATTTTATTTATAATTTACCTAAAAGTGAACACGTCACTTCCTATCGTCAAAGAGTTGGGTTCTTGACAGTGGCTACACCATAAAAGAAGGTAATTTTTCGTGGGCAACCTCCTATACTCTATATTCGCAGATGAGACCTCTCAATACATATTTGAATTATTCACATTTGTTGATAGAAATCCTAACCAGGCAAGACTTCGCGACAGATGTTTAGTCCTAAAAATTCCAACACTTAGAACTTGCAAAATGCAGAGGTCGTTCATGATAAGGGATGCTCTCCTGTGGAAATTGATTCATGATTTCTAATTTATTTCGAAGTTATTATTTGTCGCTCAAGCTAGCCTAGTACATACGCATGGACTTATGTTACGGAACAACCCTCGCTGTAGATGTTCATAAATTTAGTACATTTTTGTTCAACTAAGCTATCATTTTTATTTTTTATTGGTTTCTTTAATTTCAGAGTCTATGACTCACTACTCCTTTCGTTTATTTTTTTTTCTTTTGCGTAGTCAGTCTACGTTTAAGGACCTTATATTTAGGCAACTATGTATTGTATGATCTCTGTTCCTTAGAGGGCTACTTAGCCCTAGGAACTTTTTGATAAATTGGAAAATTACAAATTACAAAAATGACTTTAACTAAAAAGATTTTTTATGACATTGATGAACTTTATAATTGATGCCAGTTGTTTTTCTTTACAAAGTCTTCAATAAATATTTTTAAAATATAGATTTTGTGTTCCCAAGTTGTGAAAGAATTCTCCGGCTCCCCTGGGATTCGAACCCAGGTCTTCTGATTGCTATTCTGGTGCTCTAACCCAATAAGCTACAGGGAAAACAATATTCATTTTGATGAACTTACTCATTAATCTCAGAAACTGTTAACTTTTCATAATTTACAGGAAAAATACCAATTTTTTGAGGAATAGTCATTCTTGAAACTATTCAATTTTAAAAGTTCTCTTCAATGTGAATTTCACATATAATATCAAGTTGATATTAAGTAGGTTTTTACGCATTTCTAAACAAATTGATTATTTCCATAATAACATTTTAGGATTTTCCGCAGCCCAGAAACACGTGTTAATATATTAATCGTCTTGAATAAAAAATAGAATTTCTTTTTTCGAAAACTTCACAAATTGGGGGCAGGGTGTGCCTTTGCCCTCTAACATATCAAAACAATTTTCCATGACGCATTTTGAGACCACCCTTACGTACAAACTGGTTCGAAGTCTGAATAATTGTATTAGTGTAAGTAATAGATATTCTAACCTTTCCAGACTGTCTTTTGAATCAGCTTACTGATACTGATACCTCTAATATTACTTCCTGAATGGAATATTTAAAAAAAAATAATTTTTTGCAATACGAAAGAATTTCAACATACATTTTAAGACTAAAATGCAGTCTGGAAAAGTTTCATAGGAAATTCGTAGACTTTTCGTTAGGCATTTCTACTTGAACGAATTTCTGGCAACGTCGCGTCGCGTCGGTCTCATAATTCTTGTTAATCTTCAAAGAGGGGTGAATCTCTGGGTGGATCGTTCCATAGCTCACTACTTGCAGACAGGAGCTGGTGGGCGTTAAATAATATGTTGTGGCTATCCACGGTTAGTGATAATTAGTACCTCTGGGAAGTCTCTGGAAGTCTGGAAGTCTTAGGGTAAGTGGTTATCATCGTCGCATCAAATTGCAACTAAATACAGGGAACCCAGTTTCGGTATGACGCAAATTCGTTAATGTAACGAGAGACCAAGATAATAGCTTCATGTATGTAATTTATATATTTGTCAAGATCATTCACTGTAAGAAGTATAATTCTTTTTTCAGGGCATCTCTTTTCGAGTTTAGGCTCGAGGTGTCCTATTTTTGAATAAGAAAACTTCAGCAATAAGTTACAAATTTAGAGGATATGTTTCGCGTCTGATTACAAACCAAAGCTATGAAGATACAATTTTCAGCACTTTCAGCATTTTAGCGTTAAAATGGCTGTCTGTGCCATCTTACCCGCTTCTGTTTATTAAAAAAATAAATTCTTTTTTATATTTATGTTAACTAACTTTACCTATTTGTAACACAAGCGCTTTCTCAAATCATGCACTACAGTGCATCCTTGAAAGAAGTCCAAAGATCAATTTTACAACAATTTTATTACATTTGGAGTCATAAAAACTACACAGTTCCTTAATTAACCAGATTTCTTCACCGTTTGACACTGCATTCATATACATATATATATATATATATATATATATATATATATATATATATATATATGAGCAATTCCATGTCAAATCAGCTAAAGAATTTCAGCCATTGGTAGTAGTAGTAGTAGTATACCATTAAGCCATTTCCCTTTCAGGGTAGGCGTGACACTACCCGATTCGGGTAGTGTTTCTAGGTGGATAGTTTGTTTGTAGTTATAAATAACTACAAGTTTGGGCTCACCACACCCATAATATGCCGTTGGTGATTTTAAGAATATGAAGGTGTATTTCTTAAAATTATTCGCAATAGGAAGCAGTTTAAAAAAATATTTGTTAAACAAACAAATTTCAAAAACTTCTTGGGTTTTTCAAAAACTAACTTTTAAACTGAATTTCTGAAAAACCCCAATTCTTATTTTCTTCATTTTTTCATCTAGATAGCTTACAATGTCCTCTACATGTCCTGTAAATATCAAAATGGGATCTCCATTACTTTTCGAGAAATAATTAAGTACGTACGCCGTGGCATGGTGGGCTCAGCGCCTACGAGTCTGAACTCTGAAGTTCCTGCATACGATTATAATATTCTTCTATTGTTCAGCTTCGGCGTACGCTCTTAATTATTTCTCGAAAACTAAGGGAGGTCCCATTTTGATATTTACAGGACTTGTAGAGGACATTGTAAGCTATGTACATAAAAAAATGAAGAAAATGAAAGGTGGGTTTTTTTCAGAAATTCAGTTTAAATGTTAGTTTTTGAAAAATCCAAGAAGTTTTTGAAATTTTGTTGTTCAACAAATATTTTTTTCAACTGCTTCCTATTATGAATAATTAAAAAAAATAGGCCTTAATATCTTAAAAATCACCAAAGTTATGAAAATTTAAGAACAAAAGGACAAACATTTTCAATTTTGAATATCTCCTGGGTTTTTTATTTTTGCAACAATTTTTGTAGGGTTTTTCTTTCAAATCCTAAAAGAACGGATACTAGATATTTCATCAAAATTACTAACAATAGCTGAAATTCTTCAGATGATTTGCCATAGAATTGCTCATATAATGAATCTAACCTCACATGTCCACAGTGCACACCACGGAGGTGAAGCCAGCATAGGAACTTCCGGTAGCAAATCTGGGGCTCTATTCTCGAGTTCGTTCGAAACTTTCCGTATACGTAAAGTTTCGAATGGTAACTTACGTATACGAGAAGAAAGTCGTATTCTCGAGCACTCTTCGAATTTGCGATTCGAGTTATTCGTATACGAATATACTGAACAGCGTTGCCACGTTTAACTCACATCAAAATTCTAGTGCTTTACTAGTGACAAACAATTTGAGCCAATGAAATTATTTGTAGAGTCATGTGTGAAATTGCGCCAAACATCTGGATGATTTAAAAATTGAATGCTTTCGCTGTTAGTTGAATTGGGAAGAAATATAAACAAAAATTATTACAACACAATTTATTTATAATGTAGAGAATAATTAGTACTTTCAGAGTTTCAGCAGACAAGTGGGAATTTGATTAACGCGATGTTATAAAAGTAGGATCACAACATAAAATTATATAAAATTATGATTGTATTATTATAAATTAGGTAGTGCAAACGTTTCTGGCAAATTTTGCCGAATTAGAACTTTTATTTCAAAATTATCATAAGATTTATAATGAAATGTACCTACAATTTATAATTAATTATTTTTTAACCTCAAAACAAAACAAATTTTCAAAGAATTTCAATACAAATTAGTATATGTGTCTCAAAAAAGGTAAAATATTCCCAAGTTTTCAAACCAATTAAACAATACATAATCCACTTACTGTATTAAATTTGTAAAAAAAATTTGTTTTTATCACTCTCGATCCTGTCACTTTTTATAATGCACGCCTCACAAATCATACAATTTAATCACTGCGCATGATCAAACTCTTAATTCGTATACGAATATAAGTTTCGAGTGGCATATACCCACTCGTTGCATTTCATACGTAACTTTCCGCATACGAACCGCCAATGAGTGTTCGAGAATAGGGTTCATTGGAAGTCATTCGAAAGTAGCAAGATTCGTATACGAAAAAAACTCGAGAATAGAGCCCCTGACTTCCGGCTCAGTTCGATCTGGGGTCCTTTCTAGGGAATTTAAAAATATTCAGTTTGCGAAAATGTAGTGAACTTTGAAATAGTTAGTATGGTAGCACTGCAAACTGACAGTTGAAAACATCATGATTGAAAACGTTGAAAATTAAACGCTATTTTTTACCCAAATTCTTAGACTTCCCATTTAACATAATCGTGAAATCTTAACGATAATTTTTCAATTAACTCGAAAAGAATTACCTGTAAATTGAAGTGCCTTGTACCAGGTCTCACGACTTTAGAATTTGCCATGCCGGTTGTGAGGAATGTAACATAACCTCTAAATTGGGTCGTGTTACTGTTTTATTAGGGGTTTTTCTCCTATGAGAACCTTCATGATACTTCTTAAAATCCACGTCAAAATAAAAAGTAATCATACAGTGATTTGTGTCGAATAAAAACCCATGCTCATAATCTTTGTTTATTGTTTTTTTAAATGATTTTTATCAAATTCCATTTACCAATAAAGTTTTCAATAATTTGTCATGCCAATTATTGATGTTATTGTGTACTTCAATTGTTGTATGTAATGATATCAATAAACGGTATTACAAATTATTGACAACATTATTAAGTACAATGTTTCAAATTTGAATATCCCGCCCGCACGGCCGCTTGCGATTTTAGTTCCCCCAGTTCTCACATGAGCGCACGTGTCGCTCCATAAGCGGCCATATTGGAAATATTTGTTTCCAATTTTCATCACGTGGCTTCACCCCCGTGGTGCACACTGCACACTTCCCGAAAAAACCTGGCCTTTTCTTTGAATTTGGTCCAAGTTGCCGGAAAAAACTGGTCTGTCCGAGATTTGGACCTATGCTTAGGCCTACATTCTTTTATCAAAGAAAAATTAATTGATTTTTACATATATTTGAAAAAGATTATAGTATTTTTAACAAAAATAGTGTTAATTAAAGAATCCAGTGAAAAATTGATAATTTTATACAATTTCATAAAAATGCCATAAAATCATGTTAAAAAGTGACAAATTATTTTCTCTTATTTTTCAAAATTAGTTTTCATGAATTGTGAGAAACTATAAATAGTTAAGTTATTTATTATTCCTTGATAGAACATCTATCAAGCATTTTAAAAACATCCGAAATATTAAGTAATACTTCAGACTTCAAAAACAGAGATCCGATGCAATGTCAAGCCTAATTCGTGGTCGCAAGTTAATTCTGACTTTTTTGTCGATTCATTTCTCCTGTGAGAAGAGGTCACACCTAATGCGCTGCCCAGCGGCTTAGTTCGAAACTAATGCTCTCAGTTCCGTAGACCCTACTTCCGAACTAAGCTGCTGGGCAGTACAATAGGTGCGATGTAATGATTCCAGAATCTAGGCATAGAGGCGCCTCGATACAGCGCGGGAGATTTCAAAATCTCAATCAATTCAATGATTTTAATTAGCTTTACAATTTCTACTTTTGAAAATCCTCCCTTCTTTTCACTCAAAGAAAGAGCTCAAGTAGAAAATTCCCATGATCACAAAAACAGAGTTTTGAAAAGAGCGGAAATCGAAAGCAATAAAATTAAACGAAAGGCAAAGTTTGGGAAAAGGACTTTTAGGATCAGTTTATGAAAGGGATCGTAAAATCGAAGGGACGAGAGATTATTCCGATGGCTCTGAAACTTGAGCACTCAAATATTTGAAAATGAAACAGCTTAATTGGTAAGGACTCTGGAGGCCTGGGGGTGATAGCGTGCGGCGACCCATGTGGCACCCAATGTGGCGGAAGGACTGAAAAATGAGCGATACTATAAATTTGTAAAAGGGCAACAGGAGTGAGAAATAGTTGCATAAGTACAAATAATCAATTGATACTTTTTAAGTACATCGAATTTATAGAAAATAAAATGTAAATAATAATAATCATAAATATGCATATATAGTAGGGATGTGGCGATGTGGCGTAGGCACGTGGTGACCCCATCGCCCGAGAGCTCCGACTCTTGCAATCAGCTACGTTGCATTGGGCATCCCCAATGCAACGAATTAGGCGGTTACATCACCAGTATCGCGCAGTACCACCCACAGTAGACCTCTCTCGGATGGAGGACATGGTTCAGTTAAGAGTGGCAATAGGACCGAACCGAGGCGACGACCAGGGAATAGCCTCAGGAGGGATATCCTTACCTGTTGGCCAAGAAGCTCACCGGTGCGAAGAGGATTTCTGCGGAGGTTACATGAAGGTTGTGTCAATATGCACCCGGATATGCTCATAAAACAACATCCTCCAAAAAAGCAACATCCTCCATCGAACATACCAACCGTTCCAGCAAGACTACCTATGCAGATAGCCGATAATGCCAAAATGCGAAGTAAGAAAAAAAATCCACGAAAATGTTTTTCTCAGGATGCACAAATTAGCTGAAGCTAATACTGCTCTCCCCCATTTGCTCCCCGAAGATGTTAATCTCTGGAATCTGAACTGTGTAGTTCACGAGAAGGCAGTCTCCCTGCTTCAGTTTAAAATTAAAAAGGCGAGACGGTTTGCATCAAACGTTCAGTGTGTGATTAGCTACATAACATCAAATAAAAAATTCACTCCAAAAATTAGGGCACTTGCTCGCAACTTAATGAAAGCAAATCACACGGTGAGCAAGTGCAAACTGTTGACAATCAAGCAGCACTGGACGCAAAAAATAAGATCTCTTCCAACAGCAAAAGAGCGCCTTGAACGGCGAGTAAAGTGGATTCAGGAAAATTCCACCTTTTATACTCATCCTTCCCGTCTGTTCAATGAAACGTCATGTGCCGTTACAAATCCGCCTTGTCAAGAAGAGATTCAAGTATTCTGGGAGCAAGTATACGGAGATACCTATCAGCTAGATCAAGACTGTTTAGATATATCACTCTTTCGTAACTTTTGCCAGAGGCAAAGGTTGCAGGGTCCAGAGGAAGAAGGAGAAGTGAAGAGAGTTATCGCTAGAGCTAAGAACTTTTCAACTCCAGGGCCAAATAAAATCAACAACTTTTGGTGGAAGAAGTTCACTTCTACGCACCAACATCTGACTCGTATATTTACTACTTTCTTAAATGGAGAACAACCCATCCCGCAGTGGTTAGTGGAAAGACGCACGGTACCGATCCCTAAGACCGGAGATTTATCAAGTCAAAAGAGGATATTAACATCTATCGAGCCATCTATCAAGTCGGTATGGAGTGCAATAGTTGAACAACGCGGATGCAAGAAAGGGCTGGCAGGTTGCAGGGAGAACCTGTTAATAGACAGGTGTATTACCCAGGACTCGATCAGGTATCGACGCAATCTGTCCATGGCTTGGATTGACTACTGTAAGGCCTTCGATAACACAAACCATGAGCTACTTATTAAGCTCCTTGAGTGCCTGGAGGTACATCCAAAAGTAGTGGGATGCATAAAAGTGCTTATGCTCTTGTGGCTGACAAGATTTGTCATAACATCGGACATAAGGCAAGTTACTACCAGCTATATCACATATAAGAGGGGGGTCTTCCAAGGAGACTCTCTAAGTCCGACACTTTTCTGCATCTTCCTCTTGCCTCTATCTATTGTGCTCCGAGGCAAAAGCTCTGGATACCTATGTCGCCCGCCGAACAGAAGAGAATATAAGGTCAACCACCTTTTATACATGGACTACCTTGAACTCTTTGCTTCTTCAAAAGAGTACCTTAACATCTTTGTGACGGCAGTAAATAAGTACTCTAAAGCGATTGGTATGAGCTTTGGACTGGAGAAGTGTGCCTGCGTCCACCTACACCAAGAGAGACTAGAAACAACATCATCGCGTGACGATCAGGTTGTTCAACTCATAGGCGGAAATACCATTCAACATCTTGGTAATGGAGAAACATATACATAACTCGGAATACCACAAGCGGAAACCCAAAATATGCGTGTGTTAAAAACGGCCCTTGAAAAAAGGTATCGCAAAATTCTCAGAAAAATTTGGGCTTCCGAATTATCTAGGAAGAATAAGATCCAGGCGACAAATATGCTGGCCGTTCCTATACTGCTCTACACGTTTGGTGATGTAAAATGGAACGTCGATGAGTTGGAGCAACTGGACCGAATCACACGCAAGATGATGACAATCCATCGAAGTCATCATCCTAGATCTTCCGTACCTCGAATATACCTTCATCGAGATGAAGGAGGTAGAGGCTTGCTAAGCTTGGAGTGTCTTCATCGAAGAACGGTTCTGGCTATAGCCTGCTCAGTTCTAAATAGCACAAATTCTCTTATGCGACTCGTACATCAACATGAAGTCGTCAATGCTGCGGCGTTTCTATACCGTGCCGCAGATAGGGCCACAGAGGAGCTTGGTCTCTCATTTGATTCCAGCGACACTACACACGGCCTAGCATCACTAACACCTCTGATGCTCATCGCATGGTGCTCATCGAATGGTCTGTCCAACATGTTTCTCAAGTCTGCTGGATTCAGATCGGAGACTGAGGGATTTCTTTTTGCCTGTCAAGATGGCAAAAAGATTGGAGAAAAACAGATTCTACAAAGATTGGTAGCTCTAAAAAAGTATCCAGAGGTGAAACTTTCATCTTCAACTGTGCCGTCAGACGCGTAAGGTCATCCGCGGCTAGAGACCGGACTCCAAGGAACAATGTTGTACGAAGTCTCTTGCGTGAATTTCCCGCTCTTGCTTACCTTCTGGGATAGAAGGAGCAGAAGTGTATGACGTACACATGTATGATAAATTGAATTAATGTAATAATAAGGCGAGACATACTGAAGGTAGGTTCGAATACAAAAGAGTTGTGGAAAATGTAATCAAATTAGGATATAGAATATTACGATATTAAAATGTTTTAATTATCAAATTTGAAAAGAGATTTGAAGATAGCACAGGTTAATTATAAGCACTGACGAGATTCAGACTTGGAGCAATGTTGATTAAAAACCTAGCATAGATTTTTTTACAATCAGTGTTAATAACCAAAAATAGTAACTATTAGAAAGACGTAGGGTTAGGAAAACATAACTATAAAGGGCGGAAGGAAAAAGCGTTAGAATAGGACGAGTCAAGGGATAGGATGAGGGAAAACCAAACCAAGAATAGATGCAGTGAGGGCCAGCCCTCTGAAAGTAGAGTAAGTGGAGGAAAAGCAGGAAGGGTGGGAGCAAAGGGGCCTTAGGACCAAGGAGGGTAGTAGAACGGGGAGTAATATGCAGACTGTCTAGCACCGTGGAAACGAGCACTTTTAAAATAAAAACTCAGTATCCGAGCAATTTTGAGTCTTAATTCACATCCCTTAGACAATAACTTTAAATTTCAGCGCGACGCGAGGCGAGGCGGACTTTAGTACATTGCAGTAGAACCCTGTCTTATCAGTAGCAGAAACCTAGGAGGACATCATTGGGTCGAAATCCAGTATTTAAATTTTCCCGCTCATTAAACTTGAGCATTAAAGCGACCTCTTCTTGCAAGAAAAATGAATCGCCGAATTAGGCTTGCCATTATATCAGCTCGCTGTTTTTGAATTCAGAAATATTAGATAATATTTTGGATGTTTTTAAAAATCTTGATCGGTGTGCTACCAAGTGCTATCAAGGTATAATAAATAATTAAACTATTTATTGTTTCTCACAAATTATCGAAAAATAATTTTAATGAAAGAAAATCATTTGCCACTGTTTACCATTATTTTAAGGCATTTTTATGAAATTTTATAAAATTATTAGTTTTTCACTTGATGTTTTAATTGATACCATTTTTGTTTAAAAAACGCTACATTCTTCGTTAAATTTATCTAAAAATTAATTTTTTTTTAATAAAAAGATGTAGGCGGTCATGAACCTGTATTTCAACCTAGGTCTTAGCATAGGTCTAAACCTAGAATAGGCCAGCTTTTTCTTCCAGTCACTTGAACCAAGTTCAAAGAAAACGCGTAGAAAAATGGATATTTAAATGTAGATGTTCAAAGGGTAAGACTGTACCGCCGAACATCTACTATTTTTTTGAGATGTTAGGCGTAAGAATATTTTTATGTCAAACTGAAACACATACATGTCAAAATCGTCCGAGCGCATCCGCATCGCGCATTGGAATTTCATGACTATATCTCACGGCTATATTTTTGATATTACAATTATGGAATATTACAATTTTTGAACATTTTCCAAAGAACGAAAATTAGCTATCCTTTATTAAAATCGGATAACGACTTTTGTCTGTCAACACGACGGAACAAGGTTGCTAAGTTTGAGGTTATATTGACTCGAACACATTTGACAAAATGTTTGTAAATTCAAAATAAAATTTGAGTTAAAGTAACCGAAAATAGGTAGATTTTTAAATGCTGGTTACAGATCATTCGTTCTCAGCTTACTTAGCCCGTTTTTATTTTTTATTTCGAAGATTTTGAATTAAAAATATTAAACATAACCTCAACTTGACTTACTGTATCATCTGGTCGATATTTTAATCCCTTCATCTGTTTTTCGTTTATGTATAAACATTCAAGTTTAATTTTAAATTTATAAATAAGTTATCAATCAATTCCTTATGATCAAAAATAAGTAATCATGTAATATTTCAGATGTTTCAGTTGAACATTTTGGATGTTACAGAGTAAGACCTCACTTTTTAATATCTACTGATACTAACTTTGAACATCTAGATTGCTGTCCTGTATTTAAACATAAAATATGTTAACCCTGAACTTCCAGATGTTACGTTTAAACGTCCATTTTTCTCCGTGAAGACAAGTTTTCATTGGAAAGTGTGATATGTGGGATTGTGGCATTTCTCATTCGGAAAAATTTGAAGTCCACAAAGAATTGGCAAACGTGCGAGAAGGTACCCCTGCCACAAAAAAATGTATTTTACACCCCTACCCCTTTCCAACGTCCCGTGGAGGGGTGGGAAGACACCGCTGTGATTGGCCACAGGAATAATTTAAGTCCCCCACTACTTTTTGCTAATTTGTTGTAAACTGCACATTTTTTCGGAATAAAAGATGTAACAATGTGACTTACTGCAATGTGACTTGCCGCAAATGTGACTCGCCATGAATGTGACTTGCCGGGGATTGGCATGACGCAGACTCACAGGTTTTAGTAAAAGCTACTCCTACTACTCCCTCACGGCCTAATGGATAGGTTTTTCAAAAATACTACCCAAATAGTATATGATGAACCAAGGGGGAGAAGCCTGACTTTTTCGGCGAGTGCCAACGCGATAAACTGATCATTGGATAATTTTCATTTTTCGCTTCTGGCGTCAATCTTTATACCCTAGGGAGTGAAAAATACTTTCCACTCCCTAGGGACTGAAAATTAAAATTTTAGTTTCGCTTTATAGGCATTGAAAGGAGCTGAAATAAGGCAAGTGTTATTATGAAAGTGTATTTTTTATAAAGAATTAATTTGTGCGTTACTAAATAATTGACATAAAAAATGTATAATGCAGGCGTAATATCTTATGTCTATTCGTAACTTAATATAAATCAAGTAACCAGTTATACGCATAATATATTTTATCTCAAATATTGTTATATAGTCAAGGTTTTGAGTATTTTTAAAATTTTGAGAGAGCTCAAAGTCTGAATCATGTAAAAAAAGACTTCCCTTCTTCTTTTCAACTGTTTTTGGTATTGAAAAATCAAACAGTCATTGTTTCTGCAAACATTTATTAATTTTTTAACATATTATTTTACTGATGTTGAGTTTATAGAAATGATTATGAAAAATGTGTTAGAAAAATCAACGAACTCGAATTTTCAGGCATTTGGTCATTAGAGACCTCTGACATTTTATTTAAAAATCTGTAAAATGATAAGAGGTATTATTCTTGGCCCACTGAAATAAAATAGAATTTAAAAGAAATATTTGTTTATTATCAGCATAAGAAAAATTGTACTAATAATCTGGCCTTATTTTTCTTAAAAACAACGATTATAAAAAGATTAGATCAATTACTTCCAGTTACTTTTTCCTTCTTCAATCGATAAAAAAGGCTCAATCGAATATCTAGAAAATTAAGAAAGTTATGGTTAAATTGTAAAATTTAACAGTTAGAGTAAGCCGAAAAATAGTTGAGAAACTGAAAGCACCCTGTTACCGAACTTTTTGTTTGTATCACTCTCAACCTGTATGGTTTGAACTTCATTTCTATGGACGTCTTAAAACTAGAAAAAGTGTTGACCGCTTCTTAAGGTATATATGTACAAGGGACCCAAAATTAGACTTTCCAGTTCTAAGCTGTTTTTTATTTCCAAATTATATATTTTTTCAAACCAGTCTAATATCTGCCTATCAAGACCAATTTTTCAGAAAATAGGGGTTGAAACCTCTAAAAGTTACATTTGTTACCATTTTCAAAAATTTCTAGCGACAACTGGTGAGCTACGAAATTTGAAAAGGTTTGCAAATAAAGCTCGAACCTGGTACTTTAAAAGTACTATAACGGTCATTGGAGTGCCAGTGATGTCGAAATACTGTTAGTATTTCTTTAGAGGTACTCCATAGTTACCACATATAATAAATTTTTTAATCTTCTATCATAACCTTATGTGCTAGAGACTTTATATAAGGCTTAAAATAAAGCATAAACATTGTGCCAGATGTCGAAGTATTGTCATGATTTCTTCGGAATAATACCTAGCACTCGTTTAAGAAATAGTGACAATACTTCCACATCTTTGGTACATTAACAATGTAATACTTTCAAATTGCACGGTTTCCACATTATTTTCAGTTTTTCCAAAGTTTCTAGTATATCAGGTACACTAGGAACTAAAAACATTAAAAATACGTGATTACTACGTACACTCTGGAGAAATAAAGACAGTACTTTTACATCACTGGTACTAGTTTCCGGCACATCAGGTTGTGAAAATGTCTGAAAATGTAGTTGAGTAAAGGAAAATCCTCAATTGGAAAATACTTTCTCATATAGAATGTGTCATTTTCTAATAGCGGTTAGCATTCTCGTATATGACAGCGATTCACTCCCGCTAGTCTTACACACTAAAACCCAAGATATCAAATTTTGATCCACCCAATAGGAAATTACAGACTTGGACCGATGCTTACAACTGGCGCGGTAGCGCGCCAAGAGCAATTTTCCAACACTTGGCTAGTCAATCCTGGCGTGGTACGGATATTGACACTGGATCTGCACTGTGCCTAATCTAAGTTCCAATATCGACAGACCAGTATCGACCCAGTACGGATTCTGTGTAGTATTAAACAAAAATCAGCCCTGATTCTACGGGCTAATGCCAACTTCAAGCCCAACAGTGACACGACAATGGCACAGTCTAGGCCTAGGGCACAGAGCTGACTGTAACAAATAGTAAAAGCGCCCGATCTTGCCAGGGTACTGGCACGATACTGGTGTAGTGCAGTCCACATAAAACGACAAACCATTGTCTCACAGTCTTCTGCCGGGCCTGGGCGGAATAATGGCACGATAGTGGTGTCGTACAAATTTAAAAAAAAGGCGAACTGTTGTCCGATGTTTTTTTGCCGGATCTCGGCGGAGTACTGGCATGATACTGGTGTAGTAAAGATTATAAAAAACGGCAAAATATTGTCTCACGACTTTGTGCAGGACCCGGGCGGAGTAATGGCACGATATTGTTGTCGTACAAAAAAGGCGTTTTG
>CAKNYM010052913.1:386150-397024 GCA_932195095.1 Andricus curvator
TTGTTGTCGTACAAAAAAGGCGTTTTGCCGGATCTCGGCGGAGTACTTGCATGATACTGGTGTAGTATAGACTACAAGAAAGGGCAAACTATTGTCTCACGACTTTTTGCCGGATCTCGGCCGAGTACTGGCATGATACTGGTGTCGTACAAATTTTAACATATGGCCAACTGTTGTCCCATGTCTTTTTGCCGGATCTCGGCGGAGTACTGCAATGGTAGTAGCGTAGAACAGACTATATGAAACGGGATGAATAATAAATTGCGGTCGTCACTTTTCAGTCCGTCAAAAGTAGAGCTTTAGCCCCGCTTCATAGGCATCGAAAAGGGCTGAAATCATGCATGTGTCATAAAAAACAATACAAATAACACCAATTTTTAAAGAATAGGTGTTATTTTGAATGTGTTTAACCTTTTTTCTTTTTTAGTGCTCCTCAGGGATTCAGGCACATCAATTTTTTTAATATTTGACAGCAAAAAAATATTTGATATGAACTTTTTTGTCATTTAGAATGTTTACTAGCGGCGAAAGCCGCTAGTGCAGTAGCAATACTGGCAGTCTGTACTGAACATCATTATCATTTCTGCCTCATGCCAGTACATCGCCAATACTGGTGCCCAGTACTTCACCGGCTTCTTTGACAGTACTCATTCACCGTACTGTGCTAATACTTACTTCCAGTATACCATTAAGCCATTTCCCTTTCAGGGTAGGCGTGAGTACTTCAGTACTTCACTATTACGTATACCCACGACTGCCCCAGTATTAAATCACAGTACTTATAGTCATTACTGCGCCAATACCGATGCCCAGTACAGTATTTTAGTACAGACCCGAAGTTGGCAATCAGTACTAAACAGCGTTATCATCCCAAGATTACGCCACATCGACGCCAGTATTGGCTATCAGCACCATGCCAATGCTGTCGAACTCTGGCCAGTACTGACCCAATGCTGCGCCAGTTGTTAATTTCCCATTGGGCAGAAGTTAATCAAATCATTACACAATGGAAAAAAAATGGAGACCTACGTAGAAAGGTGATGTAAATGTAGTTGTTATTTTCAATGTGTAAATATGCAGTTGTCAACTGTTCTTCTACTGTGCAACAATTCGATCTGCTTCTGGATCAAAATTTGATACTTTGAGTAATAAAGTAAACCTGATAAGAAAGCTCTACTATAATAAGAGAAAAATAATTAAGACTCACTGATTGAGGCCCCGTTCGGCTACTCCAGCGATTGCAGACCCTTGAGCACCAGAAGCACCTCCGGTATCGTGATGTCTCCTTTCCTTGTGCACTATTCCCATCAACTTCATCCAGGGGTTGTTCGCCGCATGGGCGCCCATACCCCCGCTCTGCCACATTGCGCTTGCCAGCCTTTCTTGAAGATAAGGAGCCTCTCTGAGGCTCGCACTTGTTTCTCACTAAAATTCGGCTGACCTCTTTGATGGAAAAGGTGCAGAAAAGTAGACGTCCTACTGAAGCTTCACTGGGGAGACTTGGGGTGGTGCAAGATGTCCAGCACGGCCCCGTGGGCTCCCAAGGCCGACAAATAAGCACCTCGGACATCTAATCTAGCCAATATACCGTTGATCCACCTGCATCCTCGACTTCTCATCCACCCCCCCTCTCCTGAAACATCTTCGAAAATCTTCTACACTCTAGAAATCTTTCCGCACTCTTCAACACATCAACTAGACTTAAAAGTCTGATCGATGTGTATCGAAATCTATCGATATGCAGCCACGCCCTCGCCTTCTTCTATAATCTGCTTTCCAAGTTGCTGGAAACCTCTTACTCCTTTAATCCTCTTTGACAGACTTCACTTTGATCAAATACTTTCCCGCCCTTCTACTTCACCATTCCACTCTCTATCTTTTTATTATTCTCTGAAATTTCGTTATTCTGATTCTCTTTATTAATCTGTCTCTTTAAGAACTCTTTACTTTTCTTGTATTCCTCATCTTGCTGTGCTTTCTTCTCATGCTCCTTATCCAATTTACTCTCCATTCCGTTTTCAGCGATTTATGCCTACTATTATGGAATTGGAACACTGACTATCAAGTGAGCCATGGTCTGCAGCCTTTCGAACTGCATTCAACACTTTCCTTCCCGATCACTCTCGCAGAAGCTATAGAAAATTTTCATTAGTTGATGAATTCATGACTGGATGGATACTTGATTTACCAAAGGCCATGATCGAATTCGATTCAAACTCGATTCCGCTTAACGAGTCTTCTAATTAAAAAGTAATATTTAAATAACCAGTTGTTTTCTCTTCATTATAGAGTCTACTAACCATAATATTCTAAACATTTGGTTAGAAACATCCAGATACATTTGCAACTACAGTATTGACATATCGTCGGCCTGAAGTTATAGTACGCCATGTCCCTCAACTGTCAAACTGAGAATTTGAGGTACAAAGTTTAACCATAATATACTGTACAAAAACGTTGTCAAATGTCGAAATGAGTTCATCGGTAAAAAATAATGCACGATCAAAAACATATTAGCACAACTTTTAATACTATTATGAATGTATTTTAGCTGATGTCGAAAGTTGGTTTTGGACATGGCGTAATATGAGATTCAAAAAATTCATTTTTCCTCAGAATTATGGCACGCCATGTCCACAAAATAAATAAATAAATGAACTATTTATAATAAGATTCTTAAGTAAAATGTTTAACAGAATGATAATTTACAGTATTCTGATGTGTTACATACCTCGAATTAAATGAGTTATTCGCAAATTATTGACTTTTGAGTAATATTCCGATGGTTACTTTCAGGGTTGAATATATTTTTGAAAATTGTTATTTCTCAACTTAGACTTAGGTTATCCATATATAATGTGCACTACGAAGTTCGCATTTGTCACTTATAGCAATGAAAAAAAGGACATGGCGTGATATAATTCTAACTTTTAATTAACTTCACTATTTTAATTATTAATTATAACAGCTGAGGAAATAAATTTCAGGGAAAAATTTATTAAACAACAAAGTTTAACCCTTACCGAGTCTAAAAATAATAATAGTTCAAAAATTTCAAAAAGTGGACATGGCGTAGTATAACACTAGGGCGACGATATTTCATCAGTCTAGATGAATAGGATTCCGAGCTATATTTATACTTAATGTCTTGTGTATTCAGCTTCACAGCGACAAGAAAATTCCAAACCTTAATCAATAAAGGAATGCTATTGAGCATCAGTTCTTTATCTTCATTTGCAAGTCGGGAATCACGAGATATCGAATATCAATACCGCACCTTCAGTGAATTACGAGTAGAAGACATTACCTCTAAATATTGCATGAATAGAGAAACCATTAATGGAAAGGCACACACAATCAATATATGCATAATTCATAAACTCAACTATAGAACGGCAATAGGATGATTCAATGTACTTAAAAGGATATGTATCAAGTGTAAATACACACCTGACCAACATTTTTTTTGGTCGACTGATGTCCACATGAAATGAGATATAGAGTTCATGGTTTGAGAAACCAAATAAACGGCACTAAGAAATGTTTGTGCACTTTTAAATTTTTATAATTACAAATAAAAATATTGAATCAATACCTAATGCATGCCATCAATTCAAAGATATTTCATTAAAGTATATGTAGTTTATATAATAACAGAATTTAGATACTCGCACCAAGATTAATGGCTGTATGCGATTTGTGTATAGTATATATGTATGATTGATGCAAATCTTATTCTCTCACTTTGCAATTTATAAATATGATCTGTGCAATTTCCGTGTCATAAATTTAAATTTTGATGTACATCGATTATATTAATTGTATAATTGCATTCTCGACACAGATTCATGTTATCAACATTTACCGACATCTAGATCACTAGACAGTTCATACTAGTGCTAAATATAGAAGCTTGTAGATAGTTGTTGATTATTTTTTATTGTAAACAATACCTAAATCCATAGATTCAGGGAAATAGGTCATCTTTATAATGCCATTGCAAAAAAGGGTTCATATCCGTGCTAAATTACTAAACTTCTAGCATAATGTGGAAGACCGCTCCGAATATGAAAAAACATTCAAAGATTAAATAATTGCCATAGTTTTGAAATCTGATATCTAATAATTTTATTTCAATCCTCTATCATTTAGACTTTGAAAATTCAAGGCCATGTCATACTTACCCAATTCCTACCATATAAAATTTTTTTTTAAACAACTCACCTCCACGTGAAATGAGATATAGAGTTAAAAATGTATGAAATTAAATAAAGTACATATTTTTAGAATCACATAGAACATTTTTTCAAAAATAAATATAATTTGTACTTTTTTATGTGTTGTCATCATTCACAAACACCTTTTTTAACATTTGTTTTCCGATTTCCATACTATTTATGTGATCAAAACTAACATAATGTATACACATAACAACTATGTAAGAGTCACTAATACTCAATTTGTGATTGATGGCCATTCCTACCAGATCGACGTCAATCCTGGAATCCAATCAACCTCATGTAAAAAAATTCAAATTTCAACATTAAATTAAAAAAATTAGTTAACAAAATATAAAAAATATTTTATTATCGTGTGTAAAATTACAACTATTTCATAAACTATAAGATTCAAGCATAGGGAATTTGGAAACAACGCTATTTCAAAATAAAACATTCAACATTTGTGACACGCTGTTTTATATTACAATATTTAAAAGTGAGCCAGATTAAACCTAAACAATTTTCAATTGAAAGTATTTAAGATTTTAAAATAGTAAATTAAGATTTTAATCATTATTATATGATTTCAAAAAAAAAAAATTTCTCTTGGTCTCACTCTAAGGTTGAGAAACTACATATTTCTTTAAAATTAACTTTAAATATATCAAAATTATGTTTTTTAATCTCACAAGAGTAAAACTGGCCTTAAATGATCAAAAAATTTGTAATGTTTCGAAAAACTTAAATACCACTGCAAATTACTAAAAAAAAACACTTCTAAATGAACAATCTAGCTCAAACTCCTATCAGACCTGGATATCAATCGAAGCTACAATTCTTCCAAATTTCATGATCAGAGCTCTTTTAGTTTTCCAGATATGGTGAACAGAAGTAATGTATACACACGTGCACACAGATATTATTTAAACAACGAAATATCGAAATATGTCAAAAAAGTAGATTTGAAAATTTAGGCAATTACAAACCTCCCTCTATGAGGAAGCAAAACAAAATTCTCTAGAAACTTCAAAAAAAATTATTAAATTTGGAGGCTCACGTACATTATTGTTCATAAAAAACAGTACAGAACTAGATAACCAACAAAACGGGAATTTTTCAGGGAAGCAAAATAACATTCTATAGAATCTAAATCACCATTTTAAGATAAAACAAAAGTCAATACCCAAGCGAAGGTCTTGCAAAATTAAGGCCAAAAAAGTTTGATCAGAAAAAGTTATCTTGTTTTCAGGAAACAGATGTAAAAAGAAAATCTCATGTGACACTGGCCAAAAATTGGAGCAGGCTTGGCTGCGGATTGCGACAAAAAATGTAATCTTTGGTTTGAATGAAAAACAAACAATTACACCCGAAACATTGAGTTTCTGAATGAGGGTAAAAAAGTTTTGATCTAAAAAAGCTAGACGAAAGGACTATACAAACAGGAATTTTTTTCAATAAACGATAATAATTTCAAGAAATATCGATGCTGAAAGGAAGAAAAAAATTATTACGACGGTGAAATACTACGCTGAAATTTTAACTGAAATTTAAATTTTTTATCACTATATTAAAAAATAAGAATTCGAACAAATCTTTGCATAACAACGTTCATTTGATTTTTTAAGAAGTTTTTTTGCGGTAAACCCACTTTCGAAAAAAATGTTGATTATTTAGTTCTGTCCTGCTACCCTTATGTATATATTTAGTATTTATCTCAAGGTCAAATGGTATTCTGCCTTCCTGATGCAGAATCTATGCAACTGCATTTGGAGCGAACCGAGATATTCAATGAAAAACGCGTTTACATCTGTACCATTTAACGTATAAGAGTTTTTGAAAAGAAAAGTACCGTTCTCGGGTAAATTTAACATGCTCCATTCATTAAAACAAAACAAAAACTGGTTAATTTTAATTATTTATATGCAAAACTGTAGATATGCTAGGTATTAATGCATAAAGTCACCGAGAATCAGCTTACAAGTACTCTGACTTTCCTGATGGAGAAACTTAACATCTACCATTTTCAACAATTAATAAATAATTAAATTATGATGAAATTATTAATTTATAATTAAATTTCAATGACTGTTAAGTTATGTTAATACAAAATATCTCATGAGTGCAAAATTAATCATTTCGATCATTCAAATCTTTGTATAAGTACAAAATAAAATAAAAGAGTGTACAGACTTTGGTCAAATTATTATTAATTGCTTATTGAATCCATTTAATTTCGCTTAACAGTATTAACTTGAATTTTTTGAAGTATTACAAAATGTTTAAATGGTTTTGAATATTATTTTTTAGTTCACAAATTCGAATTATAATGAAAAAATTCTATTTAAAAAAATTTATTTTAAAATAAGGTGCGCGGACAGGCTTTTTGAATTTGAAAGGTTTAAAATATTGCATGTAATTATTTCCAAATTTGCCAGTATAATATTTTTAAACTGCATAAAATTTAAAAATACACTGTTAAAAGTGTTTGGGATTCTACAGTACTTCTACAATACAAATGTAATGTAAAAATTGCAAACACGGTATTGTAAATGAAATTTTAATACTTGTACTGTACAAATACAAACATTACAATATGTCGACTCTATGTGCTATTGTAAAATTGCCATTCATTTGAGGTAAAATTAGAATACTTGAAAGGCAACAATGCAACACTAGCATCTGGAAACTACAATGCAATCGAGAATGCAATGCACATATTGAAAGTTTATTTCCAACACACGTATTGGAATATTCAAGCAGACGTTTCTTAAAGTTTTCTAGGACCTAAAGTTTACATTTTCATTATTTTTATCACAAATTTGTTTCTGAATGAATAACATAATGAAATTAAAAATTAAAAAATTTGCTTTTTATCTTTTTACAACAATATTTATAAATTGTTTTCTACCTTCGTTTATGACCAAATTATTCCAGCGAATATTTTAAAACCTTATCAATTTTTCTCAGAATTTTGAAAAGAAAGGCTTAGGAATTATTCCAAAAAATAATAATTTTTCTAATATCACCAAACGATTACGATGGTCTCGAAAAGGTTAATAATGTTCTATATATATTTATATAATTATTTATGGTAATTAATACTTATTATATTAATAATCAACTATAATTACTTTTGCTTTTAAACAAATTTAGTTGTACTTTTTATAAGAATTGACGGTTCAAAGTTTCCCCCGAATCCGGGTGAAAAAACTTAATGTGTATGTACATGCGCTATTCGATATCAGAAACTCGGCCTGCAGAATGACCGAGATCCCAATGAATGACTGTCCCAAATCCTGGAATTCGTGTTATGCTACACTTATGTGAAGATGTATTATTTCTTCTTCAGAAATTCTGTAGATATGCTAATCAAGATCTAATTATTTCTAAATGTAATTATAGTTATAACAATGATTTGCATAGTTAAATTCCTCCTTTCATAACGAATCCAAAGACATTAGGTCTACAAATTAATTCGGTGCCTTTATTTTGATGACTTGTAACTCTTGGTCGAACTTTATTTTTTTCCGTCCTAAGTGCAGAAATCGCCAAGTTTGTTCCATGTTCCAGACTTGGGCCAGGCTGGGCGCCCCTAGCCTGGATCTAGCTCGAATTTTGCAATGGCTCGAGCTTGGGCCCAGCTAGTGTCAAAGTTCCAAAAATTGACGACAGATGGCGTAGTACTATTCTCTTTGTTTACTTATTACTTTGGAGTTTCGAGTGTGAATCTTTACAAAGTGGCTAATTTGGTATAAATTAACATTCTTAAAGTATCTTGACAGGTAACTCGAGTCATAATTTGAGCCAAACTGAACTTATAAATTTTGTGTGAGTGATTGAGAATAGTGGTGATGGTGCTGATGATGATGGTCCATGAACAAAATACAAATCATCATTGAAATTAAATTGCGATAAAAATGCCTAAAATAAAAAGCACTCTGAGAGTCCGGAGGCATCGAGCACTCAGCAGTATCCCATATTTACGCGGTGAAACTGCAAGTAAGTACTTATATTAATTATAAATAATATTTTCACATCAAGATTACATGTGACTTCTAATCTGAAATTGAGAAAAATTTTTCATCGAATTATCGAGTGTAAATATATTGTTGATGTATGTAATGATGTTTAAAACTCTAATTTACCAAACAAGCATGTCGGACGTAATATTTAATATTTCTCCTTAATTTCGACTTTTAATTTAAAAAATTATCAATGGCTGGGAATCGATAATAAACTAGGGCCAAGCCTGGGCCAAGCTGGGCGATCGAGCCTGGCAATATAACCTGGCCCTGGCCAGATTTGGCGTTTCATTCAAGCTTGGCCCAGGCTAGATCGCCAGGCCAGGGCCTAGTTTTGCCAAGCCTGGGCCCTGTTTGGGCCATGAACAAATTTCTACACGGGCTTCAATGGTTTCCCAAGCATTACACAAAAATTGCAATAATTTCACAACCATGAGCAAAGATTTCAAACATTTTGCAAGGATTTCTAAAGATTTCCCTGAGATTTCAAATAATTCACAGACTTTTCATTATTTTTCACTAGATTTCACATACAGATTTAAATGCAGCCTTGATTTTCAAGCAGAGAGATGCATTTTTAACCAAGAATATTAAATGCCTATAGAAGAAGTCGACGAAAAATTAAGTTTCATTTTTAGTTTGAAACATTCATTTGCAATAAAGAAAAACTAATTTTGAAGTAATGAAATGAAATTTTAACCACAAAGATTAATCTTTCCATCCAAAGAATAATTTGTAGCAAAATACAATAATTTTGTAGCAACAATTTTAATTTTAAGGGAATGTTCAACAACAAAAAAAAGATAAATTGTAAAGAAAATAGTTGAATTTTTAAGTAAAAAAATCAATGTCCAACATAAAAAATAATTGTTCAATTTCCACTTCGAGAAATAATTTTTTAAGCAAATAATCAAACTTTGAACGAAATAGTTCAATTTTAAACCAAAAAAAAAGAATTTTTAACAAGAAAAATTAATTTTCTACCAAACAATTATAATTTTGAAGAAAATACATGAATTTGGACTGAGTATTTTAATTTATAAAGGAATTTTCTATCCAATAGTGCAATTTTCAACCGAAACATATATATTTCGAACTAAATACATGAATTTTTAACGCAAAACGTGAATGAGCCACGAAGAAGATTAATTTTCTACCACAAAAGATAAAGTTTCAACAAAATGTAGAAATTTGCAACCAAATAGTGCCACTTTTAACTGAGGAGGATAAATGTTCAACCAAACATGGAATATTACAATTTTCAATGAAAAAAACTACTAAAAAACAGAAATGTGAATAAAATAGTTAACTTTAAAAAAAAACATTTTTTAACTAACATGATAACTAATTCACAAAAAAAATGACTTTTTAACGAAGTAGTTCCAGTTTCAATTAAGTAGTTCGATTTTGAATCCAAGAAAGTTTTTCATGCGCTATGATTAGCGACAGTCTTGAAATTGAATACTAATACAGTACGCTCTCACTTATCGCGAAAGGTTGGGACTGGGATTCGCATTAAGTGAGTTCCCCCACTACATAAAAAATCGTTCTCTTCTTGCGCTTTATCCTAATATCTGATTGATTGAGGAAATCAAATCTATTCAAAAAAATTAATGTCAAAATTTGACAGTTGATTAAGCAAGTAGGAGAGAATATTCACAGGTTATTATACTAATTTTACCAACGAATCCTAAAAAACGTAGAGTTTTTTTACAAGTGTTTTTTGAAAAAAAGTTTAATGTGAAAAGACGTTTAAGTTTTGTTCTTTTTCGGTCTAGAATTGCGAGCCATTTATGAATTATGTACTTGAAATTTAAGAAAGAATTAAGTATTAACCTCGTAAGGGCATGTGATGAGTGGGTCACGTGACCAGAATCCTACCTTACCGGCACTTTTTTTATTTTTCAACTTATTTTCACACGAATAGCCAAATCGAGTTGAAAATTTGGTATAATAAATAACAAGCACTAAGAAACGCGTCTCTGGTCCTAAATTTTTATAAGTATAAACAATTTTTGTTTATGAGAAAATTTTTTTTTGTTTTTCATAATTACAAACATTTGGGACCAGAGCCGCGCTTCTTAGTGCTTCCTATTTAGTATCCCAAATTTCCAACTCGATGAGGCGCTTCGTGTGAAAATAAGTTGACAAATAAAAAAGTGCCGTAAGGTAGGAATCCGGTCACGTGAACCACTCGTCACATTTTCTCACTCTGAAACTTTAAAAACAAAATGTAGATAGAAAAAAATAATGCAATACATTTATGTGCAAAATATGTCCAGCGAACGTGGCAAATTGAGCCTTATAGAAAATGGGAATGAAATTCTAATCATCGAATTTATTTATAATTATACACACGTTATCTGCCAATTATAAAGATTTCTAAGTAACTGCGAAAAATGGTGTCCTTCAAATCATATACATGCAATGTTCTTAAATCATATTAGATTTTTTTTAAAATCCATGAAAAAATATTTGAGAATAAACCGAGTTCTTCTTCTAAATATACAGTTATTACCGTGCATGGAGCGCACACAATGTTGTACTATATTTAATATAATGTTAAAACCCGTGTAGAAATTTTGCTATGGCCCAGACCGGGCCCAGACCAGGCCAAATCTGGCCCAGATCT
>CAKNYM010052913.1:402024-434777 GCA_932195095.1 Andricus curvator
AGCTATATGACAGTAATGAGAAAAAGCAAATTAAAAAAAAAGCATGCATTTAAAAATAAATATTTCAAATATTCATAAGTCTCATATTTAAAGTTCTATAACACTTTCCAGTGATTCCAAATTAGCACAAATTTACCCTGTTATTCGCAAATTAGACTAATTTTTGGGGAATACAAATTCTAAACAGAACGAAATGTTTTTTCTTAAAATAACCAGTTATAATAGAGCTGTTTTACGATTTTGTAGAATAAAAATAGGAAATTATTTAAATTAATGTATAGAATTCCTGAAAATAAAACAAGAATTCAACGATCAAATTTGGACAAACACCACAAAATGCTCCTATTGCAATTCCTAAAAACAAAAAAATTGGTTTCTTTGCACAAAAATATTTAAGTAATTTAGGTATAATTTAGGTAAATATTGTGCATGCTTTCACATTGTGATTTGATAATAATAAAAATAAAAAAGACGAAAGAAATAAAAAAGAGAAGGAACGGGATTTGGTTGGTTGCCTTCTCATTTTTCTTTCCTCTTTTTTATTTTTGTGCAAAGAAACAAATTTTTTTGTTTTTAGGAATTGCAATAGGAGCATTTTGTGGTGTTTGTCCAAATTTGATCGTTGAATTCTTGTTTTATTTTCAGGAATTATATACATTAACTTGATTATTCGACGTTAAAAGGGATTTTGAATTTGATTTTAATCTAATTTAAATCTCTTAAATTTCCAATTATTTAAAACTATGCTTGTGGAAACGCAAAAGGCTCGCTACATTCTCAAAACTTTCAGTAAAAGAGGAATACAGCGTTTTCAAAGCTTATTGATCAAAAATCATCATCTAATCTTTTAACTGAAAAAATTCGACTGTTAACTTAACTTATTGAATAACAACTAAAAATTATTTTTATAACTTTAATAGACTCGAAAGTTTTCCGTTTTTGAGAAAAAGTTCGGGGCATATTTCGTAAGATCTAAAACGAATAGAGTTATAAAAAAATAATAATAAGTATTAAGAAGCTGATTAGAGAAAATATCCTCGTATGTATAACCTTCCGGCTCTGGGGACCATAAAATAATAAATTGCCGTGTGACGGCCCTTTCGTGCTAAGAGGTTCATAAAGTCTTTAATAGAAAGGCGGCTGTTGGCTACGTTCAAAGGCGAAGACGCCAAAGTGTTTAGAGAGAGGTAGTAGGTCAAAAGCATTATAAGAAAATTTGCATATACGTCGTTCTCACCCTATCAGCAAGTCGCTACGTGCATCAAAACATGAAAAGCAACAAGTTTTCCCCCCGTACCTGACAAATAATCCAACCGCAAAGCGGTTACGAATGTACCTACCTATGTATCGACATGCATCGAGTCGGACTCAGAGTCATAACATTACAATAGTAAAACTGCATTACATTGCATTGCATTATGTCTAAATTTAGATACAAATTTTATTTGAGAGGAAATTTAATAAAATTCAGATTGATACATTTTTAATGAATCTTATACATTGAAAAATTATGTTACGTTTTTTGTGCAGCGAGAGTCAACTTTTACCAAGATCTTAATTTTGTCTTTTTTTGGAAAAGGGTCATTAAAAAAACGTGATAAAAAATAATTTTCCAATGTTTTTCTTTTGTACATTTTCTGTATGAAAATAAAAGTATAGTAAAGCTTTACGTAAGTTGTATTTATAATTAAATTTTCTCTTGCTCATATTTACTCAAAATGACTTCTTATGGAAGTTTTAGTTTTTTGAAGCCTTAAAAACATATAAATTCTAAACTGGATGCATTGAAAACTACAGAATTCATAAGTAGAAGCATTCAAAATTACACAAATTTTATTTAAGAAAAAATTTGGAAATTTTCAAACAGAAACGCTTGAAATTATAAACGTTTAAAAATTGACATTTTTAACTGCGATTCGTTGAGAAATTAATCATTTTTAATTCTGTGCTTTCAAAAGTCTATCAGAAATTGTTTTGACATTTCTAATTCTTAAACTTATATCAAAGCCCGTGCAGAAATTGCCCCGGTTGGCCCTACTACAACAAGTTTTCTGGTCGGATCCCGGCCGGGCTACCCCTGTTTGGGTTTCATGGCCAGGAACCGTTCGGGAGCCGGCCGGGCTACATTTTTCTCGAATCACCTAGTCGGGAGCCGGCCGGTAACTGGCCGGGACAACCCTGGTTAGATTTCATGGTCGGGAGCCGACCGGGCACTGGTCAGGATACTTTTTTTGTAGAAATTACACATTTTTTAAGAGCCGTGACATTATCAAAGACGTATTTACGGATACTAGATGAATTATTATCTGAAAAGTATAATTTAAAGATTTATCAGATCAGCAAAACAGAAACTAGCTTTTTGAATTCTTAAAAAAAAAAGATTTGATTTTTTGAAATGTTTTAACTTATTAAATAAAACTGTTATCGATTCTGCAATGTGCAACAGCAGATTTATTACAATTTTTATAATTTTCTCTATTTTCAGACAATTTTTAGTCTGTACACTTTCAAATTTACCGCCATGTCTGACGCCTTCTGCGCTGCCGTCGGCGTAGACACTTGTAAGTTTCAGTTTCGAACCTCGAACGAGAATGCACGTGTCGTCTCCTCGAAGTTCGCAAATAAAACCGCGATCCATAATTAAAATGAACCTTATTTCAGGAATCAGTTCGAAAACCCCACTTACTGCGTGGATAATTAGTATTTTTAATTCATTTATAGTGTTGGGTATTCATTTTTTTCCTTTCTTCCTTCCTAACCTCAAATCACCACGTGGTTTCCAAAATAAAACAATTGCTAGCAGATTCTAGCATCAATTATTGAAACTCTTCTTCAATTTCCTCACGAGAATTTATTAACTTGATTTGACATTTAAAGTTCACCGTATTCTTTACGATGAGCCTTAAAAGACGAAACAAGTTACCAATTTCTCGCCAGAAGCAACATTTTTTAACCGCTCTGTGGCCGGATTACCCGGCTGGTATGAAAGCCGGAATCCGACCAGTTTACCGTGACGTTTTTAGCCGGATCCCGGCCGGTATCCCCGGCCAGCGCCCGGTTTAAACTGGGGCGACCCGGCCGGCTCCCGGTCGGATCCCTGTTACCATTCCTACACGGGAGTACAAAAGCTACTGTTATTCTATATATTCGCTCACCTATTTTTTCAATTTCAAACGCAATATTGCTATATTATTTGAGAGAGAAAATGTTTTCATTCTTCAGTAAATTAAATTTACTGAAGAAGATGCTGACTGAGCAAAAAAGGGACAATTACAAAAAAAAAGACTAACAATTCATCCAAGCGTAAGCCCAGTGGCGATCTGTTACATTTATTTCGTAGTCCGGAGCGGAAGTTGAAAAATGGTAAAGCACTCGAGTTACGAGATTTATCGAAACCTGAAAACTGGTTAAAATGAATATTTAATAGCATGTTTCGTTTTCAATATCTGACAGCGATAACTTTTCCTATAATCGATATCAGGAACACGATGAGACTTCAATCACATATCAAAACCAATATGACTGATTTTGACAAGAAAGTTTACCAGGCGATATGAATTAGAAAAAAACTACCAAAAATAAAAGTAAATCACAGAATATAACATCCTTACATATTTTATATATATATAAATAATATAATGGTAGAGGTGTTAAAAATGACATATTTCAAACCAAAAGGAATTAATTTGTTGAATCCTTTATTCCATTCTTCCGACGTTTCGAAAACACATAGTTTTCCTCATATCAGGATAAAAAGTCATTAAAAAGAGAAGTTTAAAAATATCAAGTATTAAAAGTTCCAGATTCACGTTTTCCTATTGTTCTTTAAGTTATCTTCCTTTAGAGTTAAATTAAAAAAAAATGTCAACTTTATGTTGATTCTTAAGTTTCAATAACACGTTGCAAAAAATTTAATTAACAATTTATAAAAATCAAAAACAATTTTCCACATTCTTTCACAGATGTAAAAAATTTCATTAATTCGAACAAGAAGATTAATCATGTTAAAACAAGAGAATCATTTCTTGTTAATTGCCGCATTCATGATTTATTACCAAAGAATATTACTAATGCTACTAAGAATGTTGAAAATTTACAATTTTTTAGTCACAGTGCAAAAAACCATGTTAATTTCATGGCAGATTCTTTAGAACGTCGTTTACTTAATGATGAAATCAAATATTTAAATACCCATTTCGAAAATTTAAAACAAAGTTTTAGTAATGTTAAAATCAATTTACGAAATTCATTACCTAAAAATATATATACTAACATTTTAGAAAATCAACTGCATATCACAGGAAGATATTTAAAGGATAACCAAAATCTAGAGAAAAAACTTCAAAATTTCAAAATTAATAGTAAGGTTGATGTACCTTTAAATATAAACAAACATAAAGATACAATTAATTCTGACTTTAAAGACCCTTGGATTACAAATTTTAGTAATGTCGCGATTCCTGATAGAGTTAATGATATTTTAAGGTCAGGAAACAAATTTAGTTCAACTTCTTTAACAAGCAAACGAAAAATAATTGTAGATATTGTTAAAGATATAAAGTCAAATATTCATTTCATTGAAAATACAGAAGATCGTGATTTGTGAAGACATAGAATGATTAATACATTACATCAATTTTCACAGAATAATAAAATTACTCATGTTGATAGAGTCTTAGCACAAAATAATCGAAAATCACAAACATTTGTTAGTTCCGATAAACAATTATTAATTACCCATGCAGATAAATGTAATATTACTGTTATTCTTAACAAGGAATCATAATATGTTTAAAAAATGCAAGAATTATTAAATAATACTACAACATATGAAAAACTAAATGAAAACCCTGAGAAAGAATTAAAAAATTAAACATTTAAACTGTTAAATTCATGGCATATTAATGGCTATTTAGGTAAAGATATATTACGTAAAGATATTTTAGTTCATGATACTAACATTCCTAGAATTTATGGTTTACCTAAAGTTCACAAACCTAATTGTCCACTTCGACCTGTAGTCTCATTAATAAATTCACCGACATATAAAATGGCTAATATTTTTCATAATATTCTTAAAAAAAGCTCTAACAGGACCAAAAACTCAGGTAAAAAATTCTTTAAAATTTAAAAATATAATAATTAAGAAAACAATTTCACCTGATCATATCATGTCATCTCTAGATGTGTCATCTTTTTAAAATTAATAGTATTTTAAGTACATGAATTAACATAAGAAAACTACACAGATTTACCTCTTGAAAAATTTGAAGAAGTAATAAAATTCTTAATGGAACAAACAGTATTTAAATTCAATAATAGTTTTTATAGACAAATATTTCGAATACCTAAGGGATTTCCCATTTCTCCAGTCCTAGCCGATTTAGTTATGCAAGATTTAGAATCCAATGTCATAAAAACTTTAGATTTTTCTTTACACACATATTTTAGATATGTTGATGATACTTTTATTATTTTACCGAAAGATAAACTATACTTTACATTATAAATCAATTTAATTCTTATCATCCTAGACTTAAATTTGCACATGAAATTGAAAGCAATAACTCTATTCCTTGTTTAAATGTTAAAGTTATAAAAACTGACTCAGGTAATATCATTACACATTGGTATCGTAAAGATACTTATTCTGGTAGATATTTACATTTTTTCTCTAACCATCCAATACAACACAAAATGTCCATAGTTAAAAATCTCATCAATGCAGCTCTCAAATTATCACATGAATCATTCCACGTACAAGTCAAATATTGAATTTATAAAAAAAAAACTTTTTATTTTAATAATTATCCAATAGCATTTATTCAAACACATATTAATGACAAAATTAAAACAATTAAAGATTCTTCATCTAAATAAACAAATATAAATATAGTTAGGAATTTTGTTTTTAAACCTACAGTGTCTATTTCTTATCATGGAAAGTTATCTTTTGTAATTAAAAGGATTTTGAATGATTTTAATATCACAAGAATTTTTAGAATTGATTCAAAATTTGATAAATTGATAATTAAATTATTTGCAACATATTATCAAAACTTAAGAATCAACATAATGTTGAAAATTTTATAACAAAAATGTAACTCTAAAGGAAGATAACTTGAAGAGCAATGGGAAAAGGAGAATCTGGAACTTTTAATACTTGATGATTTATATTTGTAAACTTCTCTTTTTAATGACTTTTTATCCTGATGAGGAAAACTATGTGTTTTCGAAATGTCGGAAAAATTGAAATAAAGGATTCAATCACTACATATATTATTATTATTCATAAAAAACTTGAATCGGTTTCGTCTCGCCAAAGGATGTTTCAAATTTGACATTTTACAATTATTTTTTCGCAATAATTTAACACACATGCTATTTTTGGAAAAAATTCAGATTTCCCGCTTTTTATTTTAATTTTTCCCTATCATTAATTTTTTTCATTCAAGCCCTTAAAAACTGAACCATTTAAAATTGAAGTAGTCTCTACAATATTATTAATTATATTTATTAATTAAATATTATCATAAATCAAATAATTTATATTGAAATCGCTTGAAAATTAACAATTACGAATTGAAGCATCCAAAATGGTACGATTTTATTGTATCATGTATTATTGAAAGCCCTAAGGATGAAATTTATACGTACAGTCAATCTAAAAATCCATCCAAAGTTTATAATGATTTATAAAATGAAAGAAAACAGAACCCATGTTAATTACTTTGAATTTTGAGCGAAACATTCAAGCGTCCTTTAGAACAAAATGCTTTGGGTTGAGATTGTTTATTTAACAAACGTTATATTTACTTATGTGTTTTAGCTTCAATTTTACTTGAAAACTGCAATTTTTATCTAATCCTAATGATAAAAGGCTGATTTTATTCCACGATAAATTCTTTATAATCTTGTTTGATTGAGTTTTATTACACTTTTTTGACACATCGTACAGTTATTACTTTTTTAAACAAATTTTTTTATAAATAATTTAATTTTTAATGAAATCCCACCAAACAGAATTGTGAAGAATCTTTTAATGAGTTGGGAGTGAGGAGATTGAAGTTTTTACCCTAAATTGCGTGTGTGTGTGTGGGTGTGTGTGTGTGTGTGTGTCCGCATGCCAAATCAAACTTCTTTGCATGATTTGTAATGAAATCGATCATTTAAATTATAAAAAACCAAGCCAAGAAAGTTAGATACGATTAATTCATAATAAGTGTGAATGCAAATATTCCCGTACACCGCATATAATAATTCTTCAGTTAAATTGTAATCTCTATATCTATTTTTATCTTTCTCTTTTTCAATTCGGTTTCAAGTATTTATTTCCACCTTCATTTTTACTTGCATTACTCAAACAGTAAATTTTATTATAATTCCTAACATATAAATTCGACTCTCGATTACAATAGTTACTTTTCTTTGTTCCAGATAAATGTTAGCATCAGTGGCAGTATTATTCCTCTTAGAATACAATTTTCCAGTGACACAAAAAAATGTAAAGCATGCACTCAAAAAGTTTTTCAAGTCGTTTGGATTTCGGTCAGAACTTCCGCTCTTATTGCGTGCACCGCACAGAAATATCTACTTCGATCTACATGCAGATAATAAGTCTTCGTCTACGGAAAGAATGAAAAAATAAGACTAGGCATGCGAATTTACTAGATTTCAAGGCCACTTCGAAAACCGAAGCATTACTCAACTCTCTTTCTCGGGGGTTCTCGAAGTGTCAGGAATTATTTTATTCACGAAATAATCGTGAATATCTTAATCAAAAAATTTACTCATCCCTCAAACAACAACAAATCTTATTTTTCCATTTGTAAAAAATGTAAGTTATAATAATATAACTTTTCAAAATTTCACCTTTATCTTTAAAAAGCTACTTTGGAAGTGCAAGGAGTCTAGGAGTAGGCATGTATTCAAAACTATATTTGATGAAATGTTAATGATGTTTTTATTTATTCGTAAAATACATCAGAGCTTCTATAGTTCTCTAATATTTTCTAATAATTTCTATAGTTATCTAAATGAACTTGAGCAAAGCATACATAATCTTTCTAAACAAATGAAATACGATTTTATGTGGAAAGTGCTCCTAAACTAAAAAAATCAAAATGTCTCGTTGACACGAAATTCGGGATGATTGTAGTCAAGTATTTTTCATAAGCTTGGCTAGTCGTCGCGAATTTTCAGGACTACTAATCCATCCCCTTTTCCAAGTCTTCCCATTTTTCGGAATGATTAGACACAGCCTAAAAGAATATTATAAAAGTTAAGATAATACTACCGAATTTGTAAAATGTAATAATTCATGGAAACAAAAATGGAATCAAAACGATTCCTAAAAATGAAAAAAAAATATATATATTAGAAAATATTGATAACTTTCATTGTTCGATCAGATAAGAAACTAATCTTGAAGTTTTTATCGCCGAGAAGAGTGACGTTTAAAGTTGAGCGAAGTAGATAAAGATAATCAGAGTGGGGCAAAATGTATGTCTGGCTGAACCTTCCTACACTACTTTAAGGAACGACGCTGACCACGCTCCTCAGTAGAAACGGATGGACATGGTCAACCACAGAAAGTGTTTCTAATACAGGATATTCTTATCTGCTTGAATGGTAGCCATACACCCCCGTGGAAAGGGAAAAATTTAATATCCGCTTAGAGCGATATATTTCATGATTTCAAGGTGCAAATGATACTCTACTGCAAAAAGTAGTTTCTCTTTCTCACGCGATTTTAAGAAATAATATATGAAAAGAACCTTTATTTATCTTTTGTTATTATCCCCAGAACGCGGCACATATTTTGTGACATTCAATTAAAAATAAACAAAATTACCATTTTTACTATTCTAGCGGAGTGAAAGGAGAAGATCTTTTTTCTGAATAAATCTAATTTTCAAAAATTACAATTATTAAATTAATACAAGGTTTTGTTTTAGGATTAAATCAATAGATACGAAAGAATTTAGCATTGAATAAATCCTAAAGATCAATAAGAATCCGACTTATGCGATGCGTATAATCTGACATAATCGTATAATATTTCAGAATCCAATATAACTCTAAATCCTCCAGATTTATGAAGTTTCTCTGTCAAATACACGTGATTTATAATTGTATAAAGCTCATATTATAATTTAATTTTCTTCACATGAATGTAGAATATTCGCATAAGCCGCGCATTTTATTTGAAAAAATATATTTTTTAATCATTAGCTTACATTCTCCCAATAACAATATTTTTCCAATTTTATTTGGAGTAATAAGGGATCTAAAAATAGGAAAATATTTAGCTGCAAATCTTAATATGATGGCCCAAGTAAAAAAAAGTCCCAATTTCAATATTTGTGCAAGTAATCACATGGACTCCTATCTTAGAAAGGTACTGCCGAAATATGAATAAAGTACCAAAAAACGTAAAAATATGTCCTGCTTTAGCAAGTACCTTTCTAGTACTTCAATCTCAACAAAATTTTCCTCCGCAGAACTGCTTTTCAACTTTTTTGGAAGAAGAATTAAGTCTGGTAAAAAATTTAAAAAAACATCTTATTGGGATTCCATTGGCTCCTTTTATTTAGAGAGTCATTATTTTTCGATTTATTTCATTTAAAAAAAGATCGTGAAATTAGAAAAGGAATAAAAAATGTGTTTCTCATCTTGAACCCGATTTAATACTCCTCAATCAATTTTTTTGAAAATTTAATAGTCTTTTAGAATGTTTATGTCTCAAATTTTCAAACAGTATTTGCTCTGTGTTTGGAATTTTTATGAAATATTATTTACAGAAACTAATTTATATAATTATTTTCAAAAATACTTTTCTTGCAAAACAAATATAGCAACGAGCAAAATATGACTTCTTCCTATTCTTCTGGAAAATAGTTGTTTCATTCATTTATTTTTATTCATTCATTTTATTTTTAAACAGTGAGACAACAACAAATGCGGAAGTCATAGATAAAAAAATAAACACTTTTTTGTCACAATGTACTCTATCATTGTTTTCTTACAATAATTAGGAAATTCGTGGTACTTGAAATTTTATCGAAATTCCCTCACAAACACTGAAAGATAAAGAGTCTAAGAAAGTATCATTTGCAAAGAAATATTCTATAAAAGTGGCTTATTAAGATACTGAAAAATTTGTAAAAAAATTCAATTTTCGATCCAAGAAATAGTGAAAACTGCGAAAATGAGGAAGTATTTGAAAAGTGATGAAATTTTCAAAAACTGTTTGACGACCGAAGACACATGTATAATAGCTACAAGTGGTTAGAAAGAAATTATCTCTGCAATTCATGTGATTACCAAATATACTGATTTCAAAATCTAAAGTTATTCATTTGTTCCTTTCCACTTTAAAAAAAAAAAGATACTCGAATGCAAAAACTGTAATTATATGATTTTTTTTATCTTTGATATGTTGATTATTTACAATACGATAATTTGTTTTTATGAAACATTAAATGCAATTCTTCATAACGTTTGAATCTCAACCTTAATGCTAGTAAAAATCTATCACCAGGAATAGTGAGACTAAACTACTGCACTATTATATCCGAATGCAACAAATTGCCTTTTTTTGGCAGGAAGCCATGCCTTCCCATTCTGTTATCCCTGTGAACTCGCCTGTCAAAACCAAACCTAATAAGTTTACCCTAAAATATTCTATACGTGAGGTACGTCAATATTTTCGACAAATCTGTCACAAACAGAACCGGAACTTTTGATTTAAAATCTGATAATACAATTAACCCACTTACGTAAAAAACAATATGCACCCAAATCTGTATTTTTATTTTTGACGCACCAGCTAAAAATATAATAATTGAACAATGCCAAAGTAGTCTGAATGCATAAAAGAGGAAAAGAAAATTAAAAACCGGAAATTGTGCAATCTAGCCAGTGAAATGAATTTTTTTGTGGAGTTTAAGTTTATGCATTTAACTGCACTGCATGTCTTTCCTCTTAGCGAACGCTCTGCACCAAAATAACGGCATTATACGAAGGACTGGTGAACCGCCTGCGCTATCGCACACACGTGCGGATAACCAACAGTCGCACGATACAACTATATAATTATATTCTACGTTTATGTATATATATATTTATTCGAAATATTCCCCGATCATACATTGTACGTCCTAAACATTTCACCCGTTTCACCCTGTTTAGCTGCTCTTGACAATAACAGACGCAAAACGACTTATCAGTTTCAGGAGAAACAGCCTATTGGGATAATACGTTCCTCAATTCTTACTGCTACAGCACTTTACATTTATTATTAAAACAATGAGCACCACAACGGGTGTTATCTCGCTTTCCATTCACAGACAATGATCGACGGGCTATCCACTAATCCAACCGTTAACACTCTGATTAATTTGCAGTCTTCCCAAATTTACTCAACATCCGTCAAGTCATATCATAAAATACCAAATTTGTCAATGAATCCACTTCACCGTGAATAATATCAGATTAATTCATAATTATAATTTAAAAATGAAAAGCAGAAAAGTGTATGGAAAGTTATGAATAAGGTTAAAGGTGTCATTCACTTTTGTGACATTTTAGAAAGGAAGCCTTGCCAAAAAAGGCTTTTGCTTAGTCCAAACGGTTTTCAAGTTTTTCTAAATTTAGAACAAATAATTAAGTTTACCTCCTAAAAGGCTAGTAAGAGGTTTTAATAGTAACTCGGTACAGTTACGTCCCTTTTTAATGGAAAAGTAGTTCGTTATAGTTACTAGCGAAAGTAACTCCAATTTTCCTCGAAAGTTATTTTTAACTTATTCCTCTCCTCCCCCTTTTACTTTTGACACTTTACAAAAAATTGTCATCGGTTGAAATAAAAAGTACGCGATATGTTTTGAAAAGAAAATAACAATTATCTATTTGAATATAATAAAAAGTGTACATTTATTGTATAAGGATCTCTCATTTAATGCTTTAATAATATCTTTAAGTTTATTTTTACAAACACTGTTCTGCAAAACTGGGATAAACATAAATAAAAAGTAATTAAAATCAAAGTTACAATCTTCTGCAAATATAATATAATGTTACGTCACTCGTCACATCTTTAAAAAAGTAACTAAATTACTTGTAACCAGTTACAAACCAACACTGATTCTAAAGTAAGTACTGCCTTGAGTTAAAAAGTTACTGCTGTTACTCAATTTATACTTTTAGAAAAAATATTTATTAAAAAAAATTGAAAATATAAAAAATTTATTTTTTGATAACAATTCCTGTAGATAAGAGTTTAATGCAGTTTTTGAAAAATTAACTTTAAAAAAAAAAACATCGGATTATAATTAATGAAGGCTCATTTTCTTCTTCAAGATATTTTATAGAAGACTTCACCATCTTATATTTTAAAATTACTCTTTCATTTTTTAGCTACAACTATTTTTTATATAATTTGATTGCATTAACAACGTTTCCAAGTATAATTCAAAAATTAAAGACCAATTTTCAATTTAAGATGTTAAAGTCTTTGAAAACCGTCAAATGAACCGAAGGCGTTCCCATTCATAAAATCATATCATTTTTGAAGAGGAAGCTTTTGAAAAAAGTACATCAAGTTTGAACTACAGTATTTGTTACTGAAAAATAAATTGTTCGTAGTTTTGATTTTTTCACGACACAATAATCAATTTTTTTCACTGGAGTTTGTATTGTTTTTAGACAATTGAATATCATACTATTTTTGGTAATAGTTAGAGAATTTTATTTGCCTAATTTTTTTCAACGTAATAATACTAGCAGACTATGTTCCTCGGATTTCCATATACTAAGAAAAAATTAAAATATCGAAATTGTTTAAATGCAGGAAAAATAGCCCGAAAATTCGCATTTATTTTGATATTTTTACTATGACAAACAATGACAACAAGGTTAAACAATTGCTTTAAAGAAGACAACCATTTGTAAGCTTTTTCCCAGTTTTAAACTTAAACAATTCTTAGACAGCACTTATAATCATTCTTTCAAGTTCTCCTAGATGGCAAACTTAATTATTTGTCCTGAATTGTGAAAGAATCGTTAAGAGTTTTGACTTAAAATAAAAACTGTTTGTAGACCAACCAATAAAGATTTATTATAGAGATTACCAGAGTCTTCAGCTCATATTTATTACCAAGTATTTTAAGTGATCGTTGGTTAATGGAAACCCTATACTGCGAGAAACCCTCAAGAGAGAGAGCTGAGGGAGATTCAGATAAACTATGGTGCCATACATACTAATTGAAATTCAATAGCACTAAATTCTCAAGTAGAATCAATTTTGTCCAATGAAATCGAGACGGTATTATCAAATTTTTCTCAGGGAAAAGTCTCATTGATATTACAATTTTCAAGATAAAAGGTTACTTATTGGCATTGCGACTCAGAAAATCATAGAATGGGAAAATTGAAGGGGTTCCCTAACACAAAAAACATTGAGTTACTTGATCCTTCTCAAGATACTCTGAGTAACTGTTTCGTCCTCTTCAAATGACCCAAAACATTCTAGAGATTCCAGTAGAAGCAATGTTATCTCCAATGCAATAAAATTTTTTAATATAAATCATGTCCCAAACAAAAAATTTCAAATAATTTATAACTACGTTAAATTTTGGGTCACTTTGGCCAAGATCTGCTCATTGTTTTTTGTGTACTCTGGTAATCTTACCTACATGTAGGTGCTAGATAATTCTTCAATATCAAAGAAAATATGCATGTATCGAAGAAATATTTAAAATATGAAGATAGGAAATAAAAACTACAGTTGATCTATCAATCGAAAAAGAAATAAAAGACAAATATGTAATATGTAATTTGCATTCAAAAGAAGTAGCCCTGCGTGCAGAATGCATGCTAAGATGCTGAGATATGAAAGAAGAAGAGGAAGAAGAATAAGAAGATGAGATAAAGAATTTTGTGCGTGAAAAGAGCTACTTCTGTTCAACGGTGTTTTCACAGTGATTTGAAGCCACCACGGCAGCGTAGGTTAAAAATAAAGCCGGAACGAAGAGCTCGTCGCAGTTCAGTGTTTACTATAGATATGCAGTAAATATGCAGTAAATATCCCGACTGTCCCGGCACGATTTATCGAATATATTAGAGGTTTTTCATCGGTTTTTCAGCCGGGATATCGAGCCGGAACGAGCCGCAATCTGCATTCAAGTATATGCATAAGCCATTGTCCAAATTAGCATAAATGATGAAGAAAAACGATGAAGAAGCTTATTAAAGAAGCGCTGGTCATTCCGAATTGGTAGTGGTCAATCGATCCACATCTAAGAATAAGAACTGCCCAAACTTATATACGCCCCATTCCGGAATAAATTCTCCCTCTATTATCACAAGTTTCAGATGCAGATAGAGGTACATATCCCAAAAGTTGCAGATGTAATCTAACTAGTAGTTGCGGATCTTTCTTGGCAATCTCTCAGACTCGTAGCAAATTCGATCATGTCCACTTAATGAAATTTGATCAAGCGGAAGTGAATCTTATTTGAGCTGCACGTGATTTTCCCGGCTGGTCGTCGGAGGCTCTTCTTGTGTCACATGTGACATTGAAACTCACATCGGTTGGGCATACCGAGGTGCCAGGTCGGGCAATTCCTGTGTCTAGCATACGTGAAATCACTTGGTTCGGGACCGAAATGTTTAGGGTTAAGTCGCGTGTCTCGCCCGATGGTTGCCCGAAGCTTTAGCTAGAAATAAAAGCTCGTCAGTCAGGCAGGTAGGCAGACGAGCCGAGCCGAGCCAGATAGTCGCAAGCGTCTCGTCGGACGCACGAGACTCCCGCGGACTCACTGCAGCCGGGCTCTGCAGGCATCCCCTTCTACTTCTGCCGCTCTACCTCCACCCCTACCCCTTCCTGCGGCGACCACCTACCATGCTTCCAAACCTCGCCACCCCACTGCACCCGCCGTGTATATCCACAAACTCTTTCTTGCTTCTCCTCGCGGGCTGTCGCGTTCTACCCATCCTTATCCACCAGCCCTCTTCACCTACGGATCCCTGAAGTACTTTCACGAGACGTGTGCGGAACGGCAGCGGCCGGGCCAACGCCGCGCTGCACACCTGCCGCCTGCGCCGTACGTGCATGCACGTACGAGAGCACGCACTAACCCTGTCTCACTTTTGGGTATACGCAAAATTTTATTTTGAATATTTCCCAGCTTCTTCACAGGATATCAAGTAGAGTATAACTCGACAATTTCAATCTATTATATAAAATTCAATATTATAGTAATTCACAATCCTTTGTAATAAAAAATAACGGTCAATAAGAATCCCCTAAGAACTGTTATAACAACCCATTGTAATGATCAAGGGCAAACAGTAGCAAGGGTACATCTATAAGAACCCCCGAAAAACAGTCAATACCAATCACTACAGCGACAGTCAGTGATAACACACTAGGAACGATAAATAATAACAAGCAGCAAAACTTAATGACAACCCCTGGTGACGGTGCATGACAACCCTCGGCAATGATTAATGATAACCCCCAATAACGATCAATGAAAACTAGCATCGGTCAATAACAACAACTAGAGACGGTTAATAGCATGAATATCAAGGGCCAATAACAACTAGAAACAGCTAATGGCAACCACTGGCAGCAGTCAATAACAATCACTATACTGTCGATCAATCACAAACCTTAGAAGCAGTCAATGACAAAATCCAGAAACGGTTAATGACAAGCCTTAGGAATGGTCAATAACAACAAGTAGCAATGACAAATGACAAGCCCTATCAAAGATTGCGAAAAACTAGCAGCGGAAACACTAGAGGCAGTTAATAAAAACAACTAGAAATTGAAAATGCCAAACTTTAGGAATTGTTAATAACAACCATTAGCAACAATCAATGACGACTTCTAGGAACGGTCAATAACAATAATTAGCAACGACAAATTACAACCTCTATCAAGGATCGCAAATAACTAGCAACGAATAACGACAACCACTATCAATGATCGATAACAAACAGCAACTTTACGAAAACCTTGAGCAATGGTCAATGACAATCCCCTAGCAGCGATCATTAGCAAACACTAACAATTTTCATACAAACTCGTTACAACGGTCAAGGAACAACTCTTTACAATGGTTAATAACAATCTCTAGCAAGATTCAATACCAATCACTAGCAACGTGCAAATACAACCCCTAGCAACGATCAAGAACAAACACTGGCGATGATCAATATAACAACTACTAGCAACGGTTAAGGACAACCCTTATAAGTGGTTAATAACAATCCATATAAACGGTCAATAATACGTCCTAATATCAATAAACAATAACCCCAGGAATCTGTCAATAACAACCCTTATCAACGGCCAAAAATATCCCTACGCAACGTTTAATTATAACCCTTTTGTAACAGTCAATGACAAACCCTAGCTTCGTTCAATCACAATTACTAGCGACAATCAATGATAACTCTTACGAATAGTCAATAACAGTCCTAAGCCCATAGCAGCGGTTGGTATGGGGATGTTAATACGAACAACAATTAAAGCAATAACTGAAAGGTGTCCAGAACGAACTGTTATTCACACCCTATAGTCATAATCTCATTAAATGGCCAATATTAAAACTGAATTGTACACCAAACGATACCTTATGATGAGGCAACAAACAAAAGAAATTTTAAACTTGATGTGACAATTGATTTCAAAGGAAGGGTCAGATTTTCAAAATACGAAATAGCTGATCCAATATGGCGAACATGTAAAGAAAATATTTTAATTATCATGGAACGCATTTTAGAGGGTCAAGATTACCTACCTCTACATGTAAGTAAATGCCAATTATTACTTGATTTGTATTGCAGTTATATATTATACGAAAGGTAAGGAATTGTTTGGCGGATTGCCGAAAAAATCCATTCCGGTCGAATGAGAGAAAATGGTAGGATAGGGAGAGCTTGAGCTTCTAGAAGTAGAGTGTAGAGTGTATCAGAAGAGGATGAGTCCTAAGAGAATCAGAAGATCAGATTCTGAATTCTAAAGCATGAGTGTTCGGGCCAAATAGAGGTATAGAAAAAAAGAGATATTCGTTAAGAAATTGGTTCGTTGCGTTGGTAGTGAAGATTCTCTCAAATTTCGTCTGGAAAAAGATAAATTGCCATATTTCATTATAAAGCTTGACCCATTTGTGATAATTATGCACCAAAGTATAATATAGTAGCAGTATATATATACATTTATTGTCTTTCTTCTTTATTTGTGAGTGCACAGTTTTGTATACACAGAAAGTCTGATAATATTAAAACAAAATTATGCAGACTGCTCAGCAGACACTAAAAAACATTTGGCTGCGCCAACTGTCTAGGATTGTGATATATGAGACTGCTAATTTATTAGGGACAGGCGAGGCAGTTGGGCCATAATTAATGTTCGGAGACTATAGAACTCTATGGATAAGAAATATTAAAATGTTGCACTTGATACTATTGTGATAATATAAGATAATGCATTTCAAGCATTTTTAGAGCAGAAAAATAGCTTGGAGTTTAGGTCTTTCAAAAAATACGTATAAAAGGTGCGAGATACGTAGTTTCTATCTGTTGCCGCGAGTTGCGTAATTTCTCTTAGGAACCACCGTTTTGACAATAAAGTGATTCGCAAAAATACGGAGTTTCGGATGCCGATTCTCATTATTTTACCATCATTAGAACCAAGTAATTGTATCATGAGTTTCTTGGAGTGAAGTTAAGTACACCACTTTGATGCATTTATTGTCTTTCGGTAGACGTGACGTATAGACGATTGCTCCGACGAGTATCCTATACCTATCTATATTTCAATGTCGCCGAAGAAAACAAACCTGAGTGCCTCCAAGTTCCATCCATCTTAGATATTGAAATGTAAAAAGCACGTAACACTCTACGTCAATATTGCACACAAATCACGTACTAGTTGGAAACTATCTTTTCCTTCAGGTACTGTCTAGTATTACGGAATTTTTCGTCTAAAGCTAATCTTACGGAAATTTCTGTAGTTACCTTATTTGGCCCCCGAAATTATTGGGCAATATAATCTGGCACCTTTTCCATTCCATCAAACCCCCTTTACAACAACAAAGAAGGTTGAATTATACTTCATCCTTTCAAAATTTTTCATTTTGTGTATATGCACATTAGGGTGGCCCTTATTTTTCACTTTTCGAATTTCTCTGCGCAAAGACCAAGAAGTTTCCCATTGATTTAACATGGGAAAAAGTCAGCTTTTTGTAAATATAATATTTAAACGCGATAATATGTTACAAAAGATTCCGTGTTTTAGTATATTGTTCAGAATTTGTCAGAGAATAAGAATCAATCATACATTTTGAGGTAGAATAATTTAAGCCACTCTTATGAGTCCCCAAAGAAAACCCCTTAAGTGACAAATATGCATTTTACGTAATATTGCGGTTTATTGACGCTTTTTAAAAGTTTTTTTTACATAATTAATCATTGATCAGTAATTGAAGAATACCTAGTCATTTGTCAACTAATATTAAATTGTTTAAACAATTTTAATTTGTTTGAATATTTAAGAGTATTCCTAAAAAGTAAAGTAAACCATAAAAATATGTCAATCTTTCGAAAAATAGCAACCAAAAAAATGTAAACAAAAAAATTGTTTGACAAATTTTAATCTGTTTAAACAATTACGACTATTCATAATAAACAAATTAGTACTTAAAAATATTAAAATTTGTCGAAAATTTAGTGAGAAAATGTTTCTCCTGTTTTTTTTAGGTACAATATATGCTTGAACAAATACGTATTATTTAAATATTTGTGAAATTATTTGAACAAATTATTTTATTGTTATTATTGATTAAATAACTCATAATGTCTAGAAAATACGTTCATTTCGCGAGTTAGCTGAAAAAACAAATATTTAAACAAATTTAAATTGTTTAAACAATCGAGTATTAGTTAACAAATGACTGGGTATTCTTAAATTACTGATCAATGATTATTTATGTAGAAAAAACTTTTAAAAAGTGTCAATAAACCGCAATATCACGTAAAACTCACATTTGTCACTTATGGGGTTTTCTTTGGGGACCCGTAAGAGTGGCTTAAAATTATTCAACCTCAAAATTTAAGATTGATTCATATTCTCTGACAAATTCTGAATAATATACTAAAACACGGAATTATTTGTAACATATTATCAGATTTAAATATTAGATTTACAAAAATCTGACTTTTTCCCATTTTAAATCAATGGGAAACTTCATGGTCTTTGGGCGACCCCTAAATATTAACCAATTTTGCTCAAATTTAGAGGAGATTTTTTTTTGGGCATTCGAACAAAACTGGGGGGTGAGAGCAGATAAATTCGAGAAAAAAAATCCACCAAGTATAAATAAGAACCACCCTAATGCACATACAGTTATTCTGACTACTTTTGAGATTCAAATTATTGAAATTATGTTTACTGTTGATAGAGGATTAATGATCTAGGACGATTGAACAGTAATCTGAAGTTGGAATAAAGGCGCAAACTTTTCCGACTGCCTTTCCAAAGTAAATGGGCTTTAAAGTTTATATATTATAGAGGCTTAAAGAAACACAATTTCTACATACTAATATTATATTCTTATTTTATACAGATATAAGTCTTAGGCAGTGACTATTGGTAAGTAGTATAAAGTCATAATCCTAATATAATATCATTTTAATCATTTTAAACCTCAAGTCTGAAATAATAGTACCCCAATTATTAGGTGTATAAATAAGTTCTACCCGTTTTAAGCAACTTTTTTTTTATTTATAAAAATCGAACAAAATGCAAGTATTAATTAATATAGTGGCCTCTGGCTTCTACTACTGTTCGCGAACGCTCAGGCAATTAATGGACTCCATGGCGAAAGAAAGCTTGATCTTTTGACGCTATAAAGGCATCCACCATTTTGCGCACTTCAGCTTCAATTTTAATTTGGTGCTCAGCTAAGCTGTTTTGTAACGAGTGAAAAAGGTGATAATCCGACGGGGCAATGTGTGAAGAGTAAGCCGGATGTGGCTGAATTTCTCATTTTAATTCTTCTATGGTTTGGCGGACAACGGAACTTCTATGTGGCCTAGCGTTGTCGTGCTGTACTGGTCTTCGCCCATGCCCAGAATATGATCTCTTTTCTTGGATTTTTTTCGCAATACGGTTCAGTTGAGAAGAGTAAGGTTCACCAGTGTTACTCTTTTCAAATGAACCGTTTGGCGAAGAAAATCCAAAAAAAGAAATAATATTCTGGGCATGGACGAAGACCAGTACAGCATGACAACGCTAGGCCACATAGAAGTTCCGTTGTCCGCCAAACCATAGAAGAATTGCAATTGGAAATTCTTTTGCATCCGGCTTACTCTCCACACATTGCCCCTTCCGATAACAACTTTTTTCGCTCGTTACAAAACAGCTTAGCTGAGCACCAAATAAAAATTGAAACTGAAGTGCGAGAAATGGTGGATGACTTTATACCGTCAAATGATCCAACCTTCTTTCGCCATGGAACCCATCTATTCCCTGAGCGTTCAGGAACAGTACTAGAAGCCAGTGAACACTATATTAATTAATACTTGCATTTTGTTCGATTTTTATAAATAAAAAAAAAGTTGCTTAAAACGGGTAGAACTTATTTATACACCTAATATAAGGCCCAAACCCATAACTCACAGAAACCACAAAGCCCAAATACGACGGACGGGGGCACACTCGACCAAAAGTATCAGGGTTTCCTCCCACGGCTACGAACCCTAAAAAAATGGTAACTATATTTTATTGTGGGCAAAACAGCAGTGTGTTTCACAGAAAAAGCGACGCCGATAATAATTCAATTTTTTTACATAAATGCACAAAACGAACAACAAGTTTTTTCTTATATTATTAATATGACAGTCAGTCGTGAATTTACTCATGAAAGACCAACAAACATTCAGAGAAGAAAAGAGAAATTATTTCAACTTTCCGCATTGGAATCGAACCCTTGCAGTGTGCCTTACAGACTAGGTTAAAGAATAAAACAACAACTTAACACCTGAACTATGTTTCCTAAAGCAAAAGTTTCAGAAGCATAATTTTTAATGCAATGTTTGTTAGATTTGTTAAAAATGGATACATTTGAAGAAATTATTCCACTGATTTTGCATTTAACCTATCTATCTGAGGCAGCATAGTAAATTATTAATAATCAATTTTATTAGTAATTAATACTTACACAAGTTGAAAATTCCTGAAAACAAAATTTCAAATATATTGAAAAATTTGTTTTTATTTCTGAGGTAAAAAAAAACTAAAATTCGAAATATTCAAAATTAAACTATTTAAAATCGAAAAAAACTCTAAAGATTAAAATGGTGAAAATTTGGATAATTTCAGCCCTTGACTCATCCTCATCCTTCTTTCCCGTGGAAAATTGGGGTAGAGAATCGACCCAGGAAAATTAGTTAAAAAATGATTAATTTATGAAAAAAGTTTATAAGCCCGCATATATTCACATTATCCGAACGAATAATCGAAAAAATCCTATACCGAAATAAGAAGAATCCAATATATTCAAAATTGCATTACATACAAAAATTAAAAACCCTTCTCATTATGTTAATCTATTCAAATTCTATAGTACCTTTAACAGGTTGTATGTATATATATATATATATATATATATATATATATATACCATTAAGCCATTTCCCTTCCAGGGTAGGCGTGACACTACCCGATTCGAGTAGTGTTTCTAGGTTAGTTTCTTGTAGTAAATAACTACAAGTGTGGGCTCACCACACCCACGATGTGCCAACAGCACTTAGTTTTCTCGAATGGTCACCCATCCAAGTACTAACCGCGCCCAACGCTGCTTAACTTCAGTGATCTGACGAGAACTGGTTTTTTCAGCGTGGTATGGCTATGTATGTGGTATGTAGTTATGAAAATTCCAATAAAGGTCTCATACCGAGTTCTGCAATTGACGTTCATTCTTAGACTTTAAACACTATTTTCTCTAACAAAAAAGTTTTTATTTTTGGATTGCTATAATCAAGGGGACAACTGAAAAATTCCGAAAAATAAAATTACCGACAGAAAATTGCCAAATTATAAAATATCCGAACTAGAAAATTCCCGAATTTAAACAATTGAAAGAACTGTTCTTTGTTGAATATTATTTATTGATTAAAACTAAAATAATCAAATATTTTTATCAAAGAACATTTTTTCAATGTTTAAAGTTTAAAAAAATTATTGTTTGTATTTAAAATAAGATTATTATTATTATTATTATAGATTAGCAATTCGAACTCGAAAGTTCATTGCCTCATCTACCCGAAACCGCCACACATCTCTATCCTGTGCATCCTCCATCCAGTTTAAGTAATCATGTCCTAGTTCTTTTAGATCATCCCTTACATTTTTCTCCAATCTGTTTCTCGGTCTGCCTAGAGGTCTCTTACCAATCGGTTTCCCTCTTAAAACTTGCGCCACTGTTCTTTCATTGCCCATTCTCGCTACATGCCCCGCCCATCTTAATTTACGCGCTTTCATTACTCTATTAATATTTTCTGACCCGTAAAGAGCGTGCAGCTCATCATTATGCAGTTTTCTCCATTCACCAGTCTCTTCATCCCTCTTTGGACCATAGATTTTTCTAAGTACTTTATTTTCGAAAACTCTAAACCTATTCTCCACACCCTTCGTCAGCGCCCACGTTTCACACACGTACATGACGAGCGGCATTATTATCGTTTTGTAAATTCTTACCTTGATGTTTCTAGATAGCAATCACGATTTAAGTAGCGTGTTTGCTGCATAATAGCACCCATTGCCAGCGTGCAGCCGCGCGTAGATTTCCGTTTTAATGTTATTTTCGCTAGTTATAATAGACCCGAGATATTTAAACTCGTTAACCCTTTCGAATTTCATATTTCCAGCCATTAGATCCCCGCCTACATTACTTTGTTCGGACCTCACGACGGTCATATATTTTGTCTTCGAGTCGCTAACTTCCAAACCAATATCTTTGGCTTTTGTGATCAAGATTTCTGCATTTTTAGCTACGGTTTCTTTATCATCCGCATACCCAAGAATTTGTATTATCCCATTGAGGGTAGGACCGGTCAGATTCGCTTGTACTTGTCTGACCACGTATTCTAAAACTAAGTTGAAAAGGGCGCACGAAAGTGCATCGCCCTGTTTCAGGCCATCACGGATCGAAAACTCTTCAGATAAACTTCCGTTTACACATATTCTACCCCTACTGCCGCTTAAGCAAATTTCGTTAAGTCTAACTAATTTTCTTGGTACACTCAAGAACTCTAGGATCCAGTACATTCGTGCGCGTATAATAGATTCGTAAGCTTTTTTAAAATCGATAAATAGCTGATGTACTACTTCATTAAATTCCCATTTCTTTTCTAACAATTGTCTAATTGTGAACATTTGATCGCTTGTAGATCGGTTTCGGCGGAATCCACACTGGTAATCCCCAATGATTTCCTCGGCAAAAGGAGTTAGTCTACTTAAGATTACATTGGACAGAATCTTATAGCACGAAAACACAAATGAAATTACCCGGTAATTGTTACAGTTCGTTTTATCGCCTTTTTTAAAGATAGGAATAATAGTAGAGGTATTCCATTCTTCCGGCATGCGTTCTGTTTTCCAAACTGCGCGTATTAATTTACAAATTTGCCTTGTGAGGCAGGGGCCTCCATTTTTTATCAGTTCTGACGGTACGTCGTGGATGCCCGCGGCTTTATTATTTTTCAACTTCTTTATGGCCATTTCTATTTCTACATCAGTAGGATCATCAATTAGTAGATCGGCAGTGTGGATTTCACCGAGATTACCTTCAACGGGGGCTTCGCGTACATTTAATAACTTATCGAAATAGTTTTTCCATAAATTCAGTCTCTCTGTCGCATCGGCTACTAGATTGCCATTTTCGTCCCTCATTACTTCCGTTCTACTTTGGAAGCCTTTCCTTATAAAATTGATTCCCTTGTACATCTCACGCGGATTATTTTGTTTATTATGCGTTTCTATTGCTAGTATTTTATTCTTTTCCCACTCCCTTTTCTTGGATCTATAAAGCCTATTTGTACTTTTACTAATCTCGAGATACTTCTTATGTGTTTGATCGCACTTATTTTGTAAACTAATTAGTTTGGCCTTCCGACGTTTTTCAAACCAAAGTTTGCACTCTTCGTCAAACCATGGTTTGCTTTTGGTTACTTTCTTTAAACCTATAGTAAGTTTCTTGGCTGTCTTCATCGCCTTTTTCATATTGCTCCACAGGGTTTCCGAGTCCTCCACGTAATTATCGTTATCGTCTCTCTGTTCTTGGAGAACGTCGAAACTATTAGAAATCTCAACTTGATAATTTAATATTTCTGTTGGTGTTTTAAACTTATCTTTATTGAAACGAACTGTTGGCTCGGTGCGTCTTGTTTTCTTACTTAACGCTAGCCTAGATCTTAGTTTTACTATCACGAGAAAGTGGTCTGAATTTAAATCCGCTCCCCTGTACGATCTTCTATCGATAATGTTTGTATAACGTCTTCTGTCAATTAGAACGTGATCAATCTGATTGTGACTGAAACCATCTGGTGATGTCCAGGTGGCCTTATGTATATTTTTATGCTTGAAAAATATGCTTTTGACAACGAGGTTCTTTGAAGCTGCAAAGTTTATTACTCTAGTCCCATTATCATTACTGACGGCATGCAAACTTTCCGACCCTATTGTAGGCCTATACATCGGTTCTTTTCCAATTTTCGCGTTGAAATCTCCCAATACTATTTTTGCGTCATACGTTGAGAACTTGTCAAAAACCTGTTCGATTGTTTCGTAAAAAAGATCCTTAGTGTCTTCGTCTTTGTCCTCGGTGGGGCAGTGCACGTTGATTAACACCTGTTTGCTGAAATTACCCTTTAGTCCAATGTATGATAACCGATCGTTAATGAATTGAATGTGGATAACCGCTTGCGAAATTCGTTTATTAATGAGAAAACCGGTCCCCAGTGTGCGCCCCTTAGCTCCCCCATAGTGAAAAGTATAGTTATCCTAAGAAATTGACGCGTAATCGGCCGACCAGCAGGTTTCTTGAAGTGCTATTAAGTCAGTATGGTATTTGTTTTCTATCTCAATGAGTTCGCTAAATCCGCCAGTATTTAGACTACGCGCGTTCAGAGTTCCCGCCCTTAGATATTTTACTGTAGTTTTTTTTGTTGCAAGTTAGCCATGGTAATTTCGTGGAAATCCGCACGTTAGGATCCTATTCCGATCGTAGGTGAGTCCACCGTCCCAGAAGTGATAACCCCCATACCTCTCTGGGTCTAAGTATGGGAGCTTTCCGACTTTGACAAGGATCGTGTCAACTTGTCGCCAGACACATTAAAGTTTCATGCCCGTATCCCAACATCCCCCTGCAAGGCAGCGCGCCTACTGGCATCAATACCCCTTTGGCCCTGTGCAGGCGAATCATTCCACACATCCCTTCCGGGCAGTGTCATCGCTGCGGTGTCCAATGGGGCAGCAGGATTTTTCCCTTACAAGATTTTTAGTTTTCGTTCGGGTAGAGTTTCTAGGTGGATACACGCTGCACCTCGGCTTGCCAGAACTCATCCACTGCGTATGAACGCGAATGGGTGCGTCCCCCAAGCCATGGTTGTCATGTACCTATTTTCTACCAGTGCTGAGCTCACCACACCCACGCCTGGTTCCTATCGGCTGTCCGCGACTGCTTATTCTTGTATTCGCAGTTAACCTTAGGGGCTGTTCAGCCTTACGGGCCGTTCCTTTATCCGCAACCTGAGGACGCGCTAAGTAGTGGTGACAGAAAAAATATATTTTTGAATGAAAAATTTTTGTATCAAAATTTGCATACTATTTAACAGAAATTGTAATGTTCTCAAAAATCGAATTTTTAATTTAAAAAAAAAAAAATAAACAGAAACTTCGAGATAAATCTGAGCTGAATTGAATCATGCAAAGTTTGTTTGAAAATGTTATTAAGTTCGTAGAAAATTTAGACAGAAATTTCTTTCTTCATTCGAGGCGCACGCGTTTTTGAATTTATTGTTTTTGCAATTTTCATAAAAAATTATATCTTTGGCATATCCCTAGGATATCTCGGCAGGATATGGGATATCCTGAAAAATGACCCAAAAATCTCCCGGCATATCCGTGGTATATTCCAAGGATATCGACATTACCGCCCCGTACGATATCAACTCAATGTCCTGTGCTGGATATACACAATTTTGGCAATGGAATCCAATATTTCTGAATTTCATATCAACTAAAATATGTAGAATACCTGAAAACATAAAGAGTCACAAACATCCGTTTGACAAAAAACCGCGCGCTTCATACAATTCTCGAATGTTCGGTTTCTTTCAAATTCTATCTCAATATAATTATAGAGAAATATTTACCACGAATTATTTCCATAACCAATAACAGCCTACTTACAATAGAAAACAAGCCACTTTCCGACAATTTAAAAATTGCCTATTATTGTATCTATAACCTCTAAATTGCACAGTTTAGAAATCGCACTTTTCACTATCAGTATAACGACAAAATCAGTTTTTATGATAAAAAGCAATCAAATTAATATGTGCCGCGTTGGTTTACATAATATAAATGAGAATAGTTTATAATCCGGCACGAATATTCGAGATATTTTTTACTTTTGTTAAAGCGTCATTTATTATTGCGCGACAGTTTTTGCACACTGAGTTGGCAGCCATGATGGAATGTACCTGGAAGTGACTTTATAGGGGACTCTAGTATTAGTATACTTTATAATGATGCACTTTGCACAAAATCTCCGGGAAAATACCCAATATTGTTAAATGATTTGTTATTTTGTTGATACGATTGAATATACATATAATTGGCAGTAGATATATCTGAATTTCCAGAACTATACTAAATTATGGAATTGGGATATCTTGGGGACATCCTTGACATAGAAAATAGGGACATTAATGGGATATCCCCATGATATTCTGAGATATACTTGGGACATTCCAGGTATATCGAGATTTCTACCCTGTCGATATTATTTGCAATATGCCTAGGATCTCATGGGATATGTCCAGAATACCCTAGGAGATAAATGGGATATCTCACCGATATCTCATGCTGTGAGGGATTTTTTTAATTGCTTAAATTCGTGAATTGTCTAATTCAGATATTTTATAATTTGGTAATTTTCTGTCGGGAATTTTATTATTCGGGAATTTTGCAATTCGGTAATATTATAAACTGTTCGGGAATTTCATTCTTCGGGAATTTTCCAATGAGGAATTTTTATGTTTCGGAAATTTCATAATCTCGTGAATTTTATTACTCGAGAATTTTCCAATTCGGGAATGTTATTTTTCTGGATTTTTGAGACGACCCTGATCAAGATTCGAAGTAATGAATTTCTGCCAAATAAAAGATCCAGAAATATATTTTCTCAAACAAACACTGCTCTTCCTATATCAGTATTAGATATCTCAGACAATTATTCACCAATTGCATTAAACCTTTTAAAATCAGTGACAAATCGCTAAAAAATAACTTTTGTGCATATAAATTATCCATATTTTATAACCGTAACTTAGAAGATTGAAAAAACTAAACTCTTTAACCAACTGATAAAATAAATATTTGTTAGATGCAAATCCAGGGACATTTTTCAATCAATTTTGTTGCACCTATTATTTCTCAAGGTATTGCATTTTATATGCAAAAAAAATTGTTTCTGAAAATAAGCATCTAATACCTCATTCAAATAGTAAAATTTGGTATGACATAGTTCTAAAATGGTTCAACTTTTGAGGTCTGAGTTTGAACAATTAATTTCTTAATTTTGCATTGTTTAAATCGGAAAGCTTTAAATTTGAAATCGTACTATTTTTAATGTTATTCAGAACTGCTCAATTTTCATCGCTTCTAATTTAAAGTTATTAAACAGTAAACTAGTTCAATTTCAAATTTGGCTTCAAATTTGATGTTATAAAATTCTAAACAAACAATTTAAATGGAGAATCATTCAATTTTGAGTGCTTTGCGTTGGATATTGGTCAATTTTGAAATGAATAAACTCATTAATTTTTAGTTTTAAATGCCAAGTACTGAAATTATTTCAGTTTGTGGACCTGAACAAAAAAATTGCTCAGTTTTAAAACTGTATTATTTAATATTTTGTTTATTTTCTGATTATCGAATTTAGAAGGCTTTTAATGTGAATTCATTCAGTTTTGAGTTCTTTTAACTGAAAATTGTTTAAGTACAGGAGCTTTTTTAGTGATATAATTTGTAACCTAAAAACATAAATATTTCTGATTTTAAAGAATATTCCTTTTCCTCTCAAATGCTTCAAACTGAAAATTTCCCAAAACTATTACAACTTAGAATTACTTACAATTCACCTCATGGGTCAAAACTGTTCCACTATTCTACTGACCTAAATCCATGGGACTGCGCCCTGGAAGTGAAATTGTCCTTATATATGCAATTGCACAATCTGGAAATATTCACGCACAGATAATTCAAAATTGTTTAATTTCAAATTAACGCAAGTAATTTGTAAATTACCTACATTATGAAGTTTCTATCTGATATTGTTTTTTAACATTTTCAAATAAAAATGTTAGTAAAATTATAAACCATTTACATTTGAAAGCATACGATTTTTATTAACATTTTAATTTAATGGTTTCATTCCAAGCACTTTCAATTATAAATTATACAATTTTGAGTATTTTATTCTAAAATAATGTGAAATGTTGGGGGCACTCAAATTTAAATTATTCAACTTGGAATTACAATAGAATGTTTCCAATTTTCAATTGTTGGTATTAAAAAATATATAAATATTGGGTTTAAAATTCTTTAAAATTGTTCATATTTGAATGCTTTAATTTTAAATTTCAAAACGCTAATAAATATAGAACTGTTCACCTTTGAATGCCTAACGTTTCAATTCAGTTTTAAGTACTCCAAATTTTGAATTGTTTGCTTTTGAGTGTTATTATTTACAACAACAAAAATTTATTAATTGAATAATTCATATAAAAATTACTGGTTTACTAAATTTCTACAACGTATTTCTACTTTGATATTGTCAGCTGAAATATATTTCTTACCGTTTTTGTCATTATTTTCAAACAGGTTTCGTTAAAAGTGTCGTCGAAAAATGCATTCTACCTTGCTTTAATAGAACGTTCACGTAGGAACCACCTGCACATATTTTTGCGAGAGAAGTCCAAAAATTATCGGGGTCTGTGGTAGAATATAGGTGGTAGAACCTATAGAAATCAAACAAGCTCTTCCTCTACATCAATTGCCAATTGAACCAAAATCGAATAGTCTGATCAAAATGTGTATCCTTTTGTATACAAAATAAACAATTAATAATTTTTTAGATGTAAATTTTCATCAAAAAACTTTCATTTCTTAACATTCTACTGAATTTATATTAATACCTAAATGCGTTAGTGTCTTATTTCTGACAATTGTCAGCTTATTAAATTCGATATTATCAGTAACTCAAGTGTGTAAATTAGAAGTGAATTCCATCAAATGTTGATCAAATTAGTCCTCTAAATAATGAATCAAAGTCGAGGATCATGGGATTATCTAAAGGATCAATTTCATCGAGCCAGCTTCAGTAAGGCAAGAGCGAATCTAGTGGAACACGAGATGATAATACTTTCGAACTTCTACCAATCCACTCCTACTATAAAACCCACACACACGTCGAAATTTTCTTCAAAATCAGACTCAGTAACCTTTTCCTGTTTTTTTTTCAATGTTTGAATGTCGTCAAATTAAAAAATGCAAACATTTTTATCGCGTAGCTTTGTACAAAAATAGTGAATAAAATTTGTGCTCAGCTTTCATTTCACGTAATTAAATCATTGACTTCCTTTAACTGAATATCCACGCTTTTAAAGCTTTAATTGTAGCCATATACAAAATCGAAATATATTTTTAAAACAATTTATGTGAGAAAAAAACAATTTAAAACTACATTTCTTTAAAATGTAACAATAATTTTGAATTGCAAAAGAATAAAATTAAATATTTCGAAGATTAACTTCAAAAATTTCACAATCAACATTTGTAAATTATCAGAACAGGTAAAATTTCAGAGCTTCTAAAATTGCATATCTTGAAATTTTTAAGTATTCAGAACTGCACGATTTCAAATTTAAATGTTCTACATCGAAAAATAGGACATTGCGTGACTAGTGTGAACAGACGGCTTTTTTTAAACAAGCGCAATGTTTTTGTAACGAGTCGTAGGTCAGGGCAACGTAGGCGCCCAAACCGTACAGAGGGTTCAGTAATGGTGTGGCAACCTAGCCACGGGGGTGAAGCCAGCATAGGAACTTCCGGTAGCAAATCTGACTTCCGGCCCAGTTCGATCTGGGGACCTTTCTAGGGAATTTAAAAATATTCAGTTTGCGAAAATGTAGTGAACTTTGAAATCGTTAGTATGGTAGCACTGCAAACTGACAGTTGAAAACATCATGATTGAAAACGTTGAAAATTGACGCTATTTTTTACCCAAATTCTTAGACTTCCCATTAAACATAATCGTGAAATCTTAACAATAATTATGCAATTAACTCGAAAAGAATTACCTGTACAATCAAGTGCCTTGTACCAGGTCTCACGACATTAGAATTTTCTACTCGTGTTACTGTTTTATTAGGGGTTTTTTTCCTACAAGAACCTTCATGATACTTCTTCAAATCCACGACAAAATAAAAAGTAATCATTCAGTGATTTGTGTCGAATAAAAACCCATGCTCAAAATCTTTGTTAGTACTTTGATGATTACATTACCGCAGTACTAAAATTGAAAACACTTCTTCTTCAGATGGTGTACTGAACTTCATTTAAGGATATCTCTGCAAAGAAAAATGATATCTTACATTTTAAAAAAGCTTTTAAAAGCTTGATAGTTGTAATTTTAGATGGCATGAGCTGATTTTAGAAAAATAAAATTTTCGCGATGTAGCATAACCTCAAATATACCAAAAAACCGCATTTTTCGCACTTTTAGGTTAGGATATCTCAAAAACCTGACGTGCTGGGAAAATTTTGACCCCGGATTCGGATTCTACGCAGAAAATTACATCGGAGATGACCCTCAGTTGGCCAACAACAATCGCAACCCATTTTTTGCGTATCTGTGTTATTGATGTTATTGTGTACTTCAATTGTTGTATGTAACGATATCAATAAACGGTATTACCAATTATTAACAAAATTGTTAAGTACGATATTTCAAATTTGAATATCCCGCCCACGCGGCCGCTTGCGATTTTAGTTCCCCCAGTTCTCACATGAGCGCACGTGTCGCTCCATAAGCGGCCATATTGGAAACATTTGTTTCCAATTTTTATCCTGAGGTTCACCCACGTGAACCTAGCCGGATGCCGCCATTTTAAGTGCTGGTTCGCCGAGGTATATCTATAGGGTAGTATATATATATATATATATATATATATACAGGGTGTTTTTTTTTAACTTGAGACAACGAAATATCTCAAAAAATACGCATCCTACGGAAAAAATGTCTGGAATAAAAACTTTTTATTTTCGAGGGGGGAAAAAGATTTGCTAAGATTTACCCCACCCCCACAGGAGGCAGTGGTGGGGGTAACTTTGTAATTTCAAATGGCAACCCCAATTTTTTATCACAGATTCAGATTCTCCTTTACGAAATACGTAAGTTTTATTAGGAAAATTTGTTTCGATTCGCGATAGATGGCGCTGCAATTGTGAAAAATGAAATTGTTGACACTACTTTTAGCTCTACCCAGGAATAACGACGCGGACGTAGTAGTTGTCTATTCCCTTCGGGGTGCTTAATTTCGGTGAGTCCCCTTGCCTCTCACCATCCATCGGGGTGCTTGAACTTTTGGCAACGGGACAGTATGTATAACATTAAGCCATTTCCCTTTCAGGGTAGGCGACGGGACAGTAAAAGTGATAAAACTGTCGAAAACCATTCCCGAATGCAGTTGGTTGACGACAGTCGATTTTGGATGTAGACATTACATATCATCGAGTCTCCACTGTCTACAATCCTCGACGTCATTCCGGCCGAGCGATAACCGCGTCTGTCCGTGCTTAGCGTTTATTCAATAGGAAGCTTGATTGTGTTCATTTGATTTGGGTGTGTTGGTTGCTTTCGTTTGGGTTATTGTTGTTGGTCACGTTCGTTTGAGTTGGTTTGGGTGTCGTTGTATTTCCTCATTACCTTACTTCATTACTTTTAGAATGGAAATTCTATCTCAGCAACAGAAGATTGAAATGATTCTCATTTATGGAGAAAGTGGCAGGAATATCAATGATGCTCTCACGCTTTATGCTCAACGCTTTCCAGAAAGTGTTCCTTCACGCGCTTCTGTTTACCGGGTTGTCCGAAACTTCATCACTGACGGAAGTGTACAACCGAAAAAAAGGAAGCGTCAAGTAACAGTTACTGGAGTTGATAATGAAATTGAAATTTTAGCTGCAGTCACTCATGACCCTCATGTTAGTACTCGACAACTAAGCCGCGATTCCGGAATGTCTCTATCCAGTGTTTGGAAGGTATTAAAACGTAATAATTATCATCCGTATCATATTTCACTGCATCAAGAACTTCATGGCAATGATTTTCAGAACCGAGTGACATTTTGTCAATGGGCGGTTCAGCAGATACAAGGAAACCCGAATTTCT
>CAKNYM010052913.1:439777-459302 GCA_932195095.1 Andricus curvator
ATGTTATTTTCACGAATAAAACAAAAACCACGCATCCTATCGAAACACGAGTCACAATAAATTTGTAACTCTTCCTTGGATGAACAAATTTTGTTTCGGTCATTTTTTCGTAGCTGGTAATATTCGTCTGAAAATTTGATTTTTCTATTTTCGATGCTGTTTTTTACGAATAAAACAAAAACTACGCGTCATATCAAAAAGTGAATGACAAGAAATTTGTATATCTTTTTTAGGTGCACAATTTCGGTGACATGATCTTTTCTGGTATCTTGCATAGTTTGACAGCAAAATGGCTTTTTTGATTTTTCATTAATTTTTTGTGCGATCAAAATTTGAATTTTGTATTTTTCAAAAAATTCAAAAAGTTGTTATGAAAATATTGTAGGGTGTTCAGGAATCAACGTTTTTCTCCTCTTGACTTTTTTTCATATCGTGCGTTTTTCGGCTTAAAATGTTCATTTTCGTTTGTTTTTTGGAATTTTGAAAATGCTATAACTCCAGTAATTTTTTTTTATCACGAAAAGTCATGAGAATATTTTGTTCGTCATTTTGCGTACTACTAATAACCGTACATAGAATTTTCAAATCTTCAAAAAAAGTGGTCTGAAAAATTTTCAAAATGTGCTCACTTTTTGGATTTTCATCCAAAATAGCTGGTTAACGAACTCGTTCTCCATTTTTCGGCTATAAAAAAGTGTGCCAAAGCTCAATCAAATCTGATCATTTTTTCGAAAGTTATCGTGGCTACAGACAGACAGACTACAGACTACAGACTACAGACAGACAGACACCTTGGTAAAAATCGTTTTTTCTAGCTCAGGGGGTCTCAAAACGTGGAGATTTGATGAAAACCGACTATGTCAAATTTTACATAAAACCAATACCTTCTCATTAGAATGAGAATGTAAAAAACAAATTACTTGAGATCATTTTATTAACTGATATTTTAATTAAATAATGTTGATAAATTTTAGACACGTCACTTTCAAACGATATCTCAGTACTATAAATTATAAATGAGCAGCGTAAACAAAACACACTTAATAACAAATGATTGATGACAGTCGGGGTAATAAGAGCAGCTTCACGTATCGGAGCAAATCAAAAAAATTTTTGCTCCCGCTGTTACAGAGGGCGTATGTGCGGCATTACCGATGCACAAATCTTTAACTTTCTGCCCTAAAATAGATGCAAAAGTTGCGTACTTTCGACCGAGGTATAAAGAAAAATGATTTGGTGCTAAATCCCGAAAAATAGAACAGGACATTTGTATATGTGGGACTCTTCCAAAGAACAATTTTACCTCTGGACTTTTTTCATATCTCGTATTTAAACAAAAATAATTTTATTCTTGGAAAAACGGCCGCTATTTTCTTAATTATGAACATTTTGAAATTTTTAATGCGGATTGAGAAACAATCAAAAACCCCCATACAGAATCGAAAAGACACAGTTACTGATCTCAATTATTTAGAAATTTACTAAATTTTCAAAAAAGTGTCCCTTTTAAAAAAAATTAATCGTTGCAAAATATCGAAAAATTAAATTTTATAGAACTTTTCGAATGAAATAATTTTTCGGAAGAACTTTTTTCCGTATCTCGGATAATTAAAAAAATGTGAATAAAAAGAAAAAAGTTAGTTACACAAAGTCATGCTTTTTTAACAATTTAGTTACAAGTCACCAGAACAGATTATTATTATTATTATTATACCATTAAGCCATTTCCCTTTCGGGGCAGGCGTGACTTGCTCGATTGGAAAATAGTAGTGTGTATGTGGGTATATAGGTCTAAGGTAGATAGGTATATAGGTGTTAGGTGTTAGGTATAGATATTTTAGATTGATCTTGGAGTTCTCGTGTTATTTATTTAAATGACACGTTCATTCCGCAACACTGCTCCGACCCAGGTTGCTGATCAATCTGTCTAGCGATCACCCCAGGTGAAGAGCCTCACAACATTGTTATGTGTGGTTCCCCACTTGGGCCCATTTAGTATCCAAGGTCTTTGTTTCAGGCGTCATTCACACTATTGTCACTCTGTTTACAAACTATTTGTTGCCACACTTTTCTGTCCTGGCATACTACTCTAGCTTCCTTCAAGTCCATGCATTTTTTTATTGCAAGCTCTCGTGTTTCTATGGCTTCTTATGTCTCTTCGGATTAGTGTCTCATTCACAGATTCTAACCATTCTTTTGGCAGTCTACCTCTGGGCATTCTGCCATTTACTTTACCTTTATACACTTGTTTGGTCAGCAGATGGTTTCGCTAAAATAGAGTAAACGACAATAATTTCTGGAGAAAAAAAATACATATTGGCATTTTCATATTGAAGGTTCCTAAAGTACTCATTTATATTCGGATGAAAAAAAATTCTTTTTTATGACACATGGATGATTTCAGCCCTTTTCGACGCCTATGAAGCGGGGCTAAAGCTCTACTTTTTACTCCCTAGGGACTGAAAAGTGACGTCAGAGGTGAATAATGAAAATTATGCATCTATGAGCTCGCATTTTCTGATTATCAGCCCACTCACCGTAAAAACTGTGAGGAAATTTTGATTGCAAATAGAATTTTGCGGTTATTTATGGAAAGTTACCATATATACCTGTGAAATTACCATAAATGACCGAAAATTTTCATAAATTTCCGAAAATGTATGGAAATTTTAAAAAATGAATTTTTTGCAATCCATGGTAAGTTACCATATTGACCTGTAAAATTACCATGAATTACCGAAATTTTTCATAAATTTCCGGAAATTTATGGAAATTTAAAAAAATTAATTTTGGGTAAGTTACCATATTTACCTGTAAAATTACCATAAATGACCGAAACTTTTAATAAATTTCCGGAAATTTATGGAAATTTTTATAAATGAATTTTGGGTATCTATGGTAAGTTACCACATTTACCTGTAAAATTACCATAAATGACCGGAATTTTTCATAAATTTCCGGAAATTTATGGACATTTGAAAAAAATAAATTTTGGGTAAGTTACCATATTTACGTGTAAAATTACCATAAAAGACCGAAATTTTTCATAAATTTCCGGAAATTTATGGAAATTTTTATAAATGAATTTTGGGTAATCTATGGTAAGTTACCATATTTACCTGTAAAATTACCGCAAGTGACCGAAAATTTTCATAAATTCCCGGGAATTTATGGAAATTTGTAAAAATGAATTTTGTGTAATTTATGATAAGTTACGAATCACCTCTAAAATTACCATAAATTAGGTTAACATTAATTTCATGCTACTTTATACAAAATCTAATATGGACTGAAATCATGACTGTATTTCGAGAAATATTTGAAATCATCCATTTGTTATGAAAAATATCGTATACGCCAAGGGGGAGAGGCACTTTTTTTCCCCCTAGGTGCATAATATACTATTTTCATAAAATCCTTATGATCAATAAAAAAAGTGTTAACATCACTATCGAAACTATAGGTAGTAGACAAACATTTTGTATTGATATTGGAATAATTACGAGTTTCACAATACCATCCAACAAAAATACCGAAGTCTGAGTCGATTCAATTTTTTGTTGGTAGGTAAACTTGAAAAATAATGTCCCATATTTTTGAAAGGAAATAATATTTCCATAATTTAAAATTACCTCAATTAATTCATTGCCAATAAAAAATATATACATAATTAGTCACTCAAGTTGTAATTTTCATTAGCATTAAATACATTATGAAGAATCAACCATTTTTTAGCGTCTTTAATTTACATATACATAAAAATTAATATATTTTGTATGCAAAGTTCAATTATACTTCCTAATTAATTAATCACGTTATCCTACAGCACTCAGAAAAAATTGCCCAAACCATAAAAAACTGTTTTCTTGGATATACATGAAAGTTTGGTTGAATGAAACAAATTTTGGTAGATTAAAAAAAATATTTGTTGAGCCAACCGAATTTTTTTGTTGAATCAACCAAATACTCCAGGAACCAAAATATTTGGTTGAAACAACCAATAAATATAGTTGGGAAACCATATATTTTGTTGTCCATATAATAACCATATTCTATGGTTGAACCAACAAAACTTTTTTTGATTCAACCTAATAATTTTATGAGTGAGCATGTAAATTCCTCTTAATCGTTTTCTTAGATTTGCTCTTTATCCATTCTTTATCTATTCATCCTTTCATCCCTCCTTCATACTTTTTCAAAGCGTAAGATATTAATTGAGTTTTGGGAGTCTCTCATTTACGAATTATTCATATATATATATATATGTATATATATATATATATATATATATATTAGGGTGGCCCAAAAATACACATTTTGGAATTTTTGACCAGCGTCGACGCCAAATTGTTCTCTCGTAGAAACAAATAAATGCATATTTTTTAATTTTGGAATGAAATGATTTTTAGTACTTTGTAAATCAATTTTTGTGTCTTATGGAGTTTAACACGTAAAACGTATACTTTTTTTACTTCCTTGATTTTGTTCAAGAAATTACAAGTCAATTTATTTGCCCTTTTATAAACTTGTTCTCTTCTCAGTAAAGATGCATTTTGTCAAATTTTAATACACGAACAAAGTTATAAAAAAATTTGAGACACCTTGAAAGTTGTCTAAAATTACAATATTTGTAGACTCGTAGCGAGCCTTTGATATGATTTTTTAACGTGAAATTTTCAAGAAGCATTTATGAGAATATTGAGAACAGATTTGTGAAAAAAAAATGTTCATTATTTTTTAAATTATAGTTTTGAAGCGATTACGAAAATGAGTGAAAATGAAAAATTTCAGTCCAACAGCAGCTTTTCTCCGATCCTGAAGAATTTATGGCAGCTAAGTTGAACTCAGAGTGGCTTATTGTTAAAGGCTTAGGACTTCCAGATGCAGGCTCGACCATAAAGCTCCCTGCTACAGGCCCAAACCTGTAACCCAGCACATTTCCCCAATTTTTTTCGCACTTTCTGGGGAACCAACTAATTTTTTTACAATACCCGCACCCTAGGGGGATACTTGACTTCAATGAGTTGAATAACAGAGTAATAACACTAAAACTGCCGTCTGGGTTAAATCTCAGGGCTCGCTTCAGGTTCTCTTGAAACTTTTCTGTTTTAATTCGTACGTTGGGAGAAAACTTCAAAATACTTTACAAAGTACTAACAATCATTTTATTTCAAAATAAAAAAATATGTATTCATTTGTTTCTACGAGAGAACAATTTGGCGTCGACGCGCGTCGAAAATTCCAAAATTTATATTTTTGGGCCACTCTAATATATATATATATATATATAACTTTTGGTGTAAGAAGTTTACTTTTACACACCAACATTTGACCCGCATATTCACCTCATATTTAAAGTCGGAGACGCCCATTCCGCAGTGGCTGGTGTTAGGACGCACTATACTCCTTCCAAAAAAGGAAACTAGTCGAACCCAGAGAATTACAGGCCAATAACTTGTTTGGACACGCTGTATAAGATCTTTACAGCTGTCCTCAACAACAGGATTGTTCGACGAATTGAGCCTGTATGGCGAGAGATGTACGAACAACGTGGCTCGAAAAAAGGTGTAGCAGGCTATCGAGAGAACCTGCTAATTGACAGGTGTGTCTGTAAAGACGCTGCAGCCCATCAGCGCGCCCTGTCAATGGCCTGGATTGACTACCGGAAAGCTTTCGATTCAACCTCCCATAGACTTATCATCTGTCTGTTGGAAAGCCTAAAGGTTCATCCACACATCGTGAGGTGCATAGAGACATTAATGCCTCTTTGGAAAACTAGATTTACTATCTCACCTAGAAATTATCGTGTTACCATGAGCCCTTTGCTTTTTTGCATCACACTTCTGCCTCTATCTCTCGCACTACGAAATTCTCCTGGATACCTCTGTGGCGACACTAATCAGCGCGAGAATAAGGTCACTCATGTATTTTATATGGGTGACCTGACGATCTATGCCTCTGGTAAAAGCAAACTTCAAACTGCTATAAATATTTTCAAGAACTACACAGGAGAGATTGGGATGGACTTTGGCTTGGACAAGTGTGCCAAAATTCATGTGAAGAAAGGAAAGATTACTGGCGTTCCCAAGGACCCTGAGCTTGTGGATATAAGTGTTATCAGACATCTTAATACTGGAGAGACCTATACATACCTGGGCGTGACTCAAAACGCATTCAGGACGTAACATCAGTGCAGGAGTCTCTCCGAAGCAGATACAAGCATCTTCTTCGACAGATTTGGTCTTCCAATCTGTCGGCGTTGAACAAGGTATCTGCGACTAACATGCTTGCCGTCCCGGTTCTACTCTACTCGTTTGGGGTAGTTCAATGGACGAAGAACGAGCTTAAGGCCCTTGATGTCACTACACGTATGATCATGTATATGCATAAAAGCTTGCATATCAATTCGTCAGTTCCGCGATTATATATTTCACGCCGTCAAGGCGGACGCGGACTTCTGAATCTCCAGTGTCTTCATAACCGGATTGTTCTAAGTACAGCTTACATCGATGCGAATGGCAGAGATTCTCTCCTAAAGATGGTGAGGAACCAGGAGATGATTGGCGAAGGAGCGTTCCTTTACAACGCCGCGGAGCACGCGGCCGAGACCCTTGGCCTGAATTTTAACATCAGAAGTGAGGAAAGTGCATTACTTCATCTAGATGCTTCACTTCTAAAAAGCAAAGTGAATAAAGCAGTGGTTGAAAATTTTCACCAAGAGCTACTCGACAAGAAAATGCACGGAAACTGTCACAGAAATGTATAAAAACAGTCCTTGTCGAAGGAACAAACTTTTGCTTTCCTCAAATCATCAGGGCTTAATTAATTCAGGTACAGAGGGTTTTATTTTCGCATGCCAGGACGGTGTTGTTTCCACCTTAGCATACCGTGAGCGCATTTTATGTCAAGAAGTTCCCAGTGATAGGTGCAGAGCGTGTCATGCACACGCTGAGTACCTAGAACACATACTATCAGGGTGTCCGACCCACGCGGGAACGACGTATATCTACAGACATAATGCGGCCCTAAGAGTGCTTTATACCATCTTTGTCGCTCTTACGGTGTTGGCCGCGACCCTGCCCTGCCGAACGCTCCAAGGGAGATAGAGTCGATTGTCCGAAACGAGAAGTGCCAAATTTTCTGAAACTACGATTTTCGGGCAGCTGTCTCCGTTGCGCACTCGAGGCCTGACATTGTTCTCCAAGACTTCGAGAAACGAACTATATTCGTGATCGAATTCTCGGCTCCGTCCGAATACAACATCACTGCAAAGGAGAAAGAAAAAGAGGAGAGGTATCAAGACCTTAAAAGAGAGCTACAACGACTGTACCCAAAATATTCGGTACAAGTACTTGCCCTTGTGATAGGTCCTCTCGGAGGTGCGAAACTATTACTAGTTCGTAACCTTAATGCCATACCCGCGTGCCATAAATATGCCAAGGCACTTGCAAGATGGATGAAGAAAGCTGTCATCCTTGGGTCGCTTCGTGTCCTCAACACACGAGGGTTCCGCCGGCCTGTCGTGGTGATTTCGTCGTTGCCTATGACCACCCATCTCACAGTTGTGAGACGTGGCCATAAGTGTGATTTACCGCGGTGCTACTGGGGGCTATTGACATTTTTTGGATGGCAGTTGCTTTTAGTGGGACCCTGCGGTGGTTGTTTAACTTTTTTCAAAATTATATTTATATGGATCTTCCGCAATACGCCTGTTGGGTAGCTACGACAGCGCCACCAATTTGGAACTATTGGGAAGAAATTTGAATTTCAATTCAATATTAACGAAAAATCTTATGGTAAACAATTAATTCTAAAACGAAGACTAACATTTTTGATTAAAATGAATTGATATTCACTGCTTTATTCATAAACATTGCCCAAATAACTTCGAGATACCCAAAAGTTCGCGTGTCAGATGGCGCTGTTGTCAAAGTCATAGAGGTATCCTATAGGCGTATTTCGTGAGGTTATATGAAATAAAGGTGCTCACAAAGTTTCAGAAAATCGAGAAAAATCCTTCAAAATAGAATAACTTTCTCAAACTTCATCGAAGTCATCTTCGGCATCTTCGGCAAAGTGTCATACCGCTATATCTTCGTAAACGGAGATACGATACTCTAATGCAGCCTAATATATTTGATACACTCTGAATTCGGAAATCTTTGTAAAGATCATTTTCTTCAGGACAGTCTACATAAATTTATATTTGCCTTAACATTTTACATGCATACATGACAGGGTTCTCAATACTGAAGAGACGAATATCTCGCAAAATTGAGGTAACTTAAGTTTCCCTCGAGTGAATAGTTTACACTTCACACCCATAAATAGAACAGGCCAAAGAGAATATACGAACAAAAGACTTATTAGATTGAAGGACTTACAAGCAAAATCTTGTAGTCTAGTTCATTTCAGGTCATCCCAACATGACACATGTTATACAATAGTGTTTAAGGTTAAAGTGTAAAGAAAATAGAGCACCCAGAAATAAAATGAAAACAAACAAATAGTGTTAACACCAAAAATAATACAATATATTTATATTTATTTATAGGTTTTTACTTGAATACAAAAATATATTGATACGAGGAATGAATAATCTAGTCTTGATAGCGAATTCCTGCCTCTCAACGTAAAATAAGCAATGCATTTTCAAGCTGAAATTAATATTGACGGATAATATATTGGATTGTGATACTTTTTAGTAGGTATTTATTTCACATCTCGTAAAAGCTTTTCATAGTTTTCCTTGAAGGAAATACCACTCAGTCATTTATATAATCTGGAACTCACTTGAAATATATACTCAACGCGCTTTAGAATCATTTCCAGCGAAGTGCAACTTAAATTCTAATAAAACTTTAAGTAACGTCCGCGCAATTGATCGTAAACTCCTTTTGTCTACTGTTTACGTAGAATCAAATTTTTGATCTAACAGAATCAATTAATGTTCTATTGAATAATTATAACAAGTTTTGATGGAAAAAAATTATCCTCTATAGGAAATTAAATTACACGCTAACTTTATTTTTAAAATGCAAATGATAATTTTTGAGAACTTTATAATTAAACTACCCAAAAAAAAACAAAGTTCTCAAATCGATCATAAACTTAGGCAAAGCTTAGTTGTATTGGAAGGAAGTATACGGAAAAAATGTTGCCTTTTGGACAAATATTAACCAATAGAAAGGGGGGGGGTAACTTTTTTGGCTGGATACCATCTGTTATATTTAATTTAAGATTCAACCTATTATACGTAAATTATATACCTAATTGGAAGTGTCTACACGTGCCGAAAAAATCTTACTAATTGTAACGAAATTTCGGTACAAATAGCCCCTTTTTTAGCTCTCAGTATTTGTAACAAAAAAATGTGGCAACCCGTACCGACATTTCGGTAACCGTAGCCACGGCCTACATACTTATATAGGAATTACTTGAAATGCGAGATGAGGAGTAAATTATTTTTCCTAAGTTTGGCTTTTCTTATTTTCCAACAAAGATTATAAAAAAATTAAAACAGTAAACTTTTTCTCACGTAAAGAATTTTTTTTTACTAAATCAAGTGATAAATACGCAAATAGTAGAATTTTTCTAGAAAAATATTATAGAAACTCTCAATTTTTATTTTTTAGTTACAAAAATTATTGAACAATTTAAACAACTGATACTGTTCTTTGAAAAAAATCAAAAAATTTAAGAACAATCAGTATATTGAAATTATTATAATTGGTGAATATTATTTGGATGTTGATCGTGAAATTGGCTTTAGGGTCACAAAAATGTCAATCAATTCATCATTGAATCAGACGTTTCGGCCTCGATTATGGACCCTCATCAGTGATTTAATTCTGAAATATTAGCAAAAAAAAATCTTGATTCGTATAGGGATATAATTTTATAGTAAAAAAATTTGTTATAGTAAAAAGTTGACTTTTTGGAGATGTAAATAAAGAGAACAAACTTATTTGCGTTCATTAAGGAATTAATTGTTATAGAGATGTGAATGAAGACAACAATTTTTTTAAACACAATACCTACCTAAAGTTAGTTGGACATGGTGAATTCATAAAAATATTACAAATTTAATTAAATTTACAGAAGTTATCAAAATTTGTATGTCTCATCAATCGGAGGATTAACTCACATTACAAATTCATAAGAAGGAGGTTGAAAATAATGAATGAGAGCATTCAATACTTTTAAAAATACTAATTATATCACTGAACCCTTTTTTAAAAAAACTTTTCTTGCGTTTACGTTTTCTAGAAACCGCTATGCCTTGGGAGATAGGCAAAAATGACTGAAGTATGCAAGTTTAGGAGGATGTATCTTGTTGTGAGGGAGAAATTAGAGAAAAAAAGGTGGTGGGGATGTTTTATGCATGTTCTTAAAAACACTGGCGAAAAACCGAAAAAAGTTCTACGTTTCGTTCCATCCAAATCGGTTAAAAATTAATCCGACTCAATCCGGTTCAATCCGAACTTCCAATCCGAACCAATTCGAACCAAATTTTCAATCCAAATGAACCCGAATCAATCCGAACTCGGATTGACCTAAACCGATTTTCAATCCGAATGAATCCGAGATTGAATTGAATTGGATTCATTCGGATTGAAAATCAGTTTAGGTCAATCTCAGTTCGCATTCATTCGGATTCGAAATTTGGTTCGGATTTATTCGCATTGGAAGTTCGGATTGAAGCGGATTGAGTCGGATTAATTTTTACGTAGTGCATACAGATACGGAATTTTTTGCGGTATTTTAATTTTGTAGTTCGGCATTTTAGTGCCTGGTCACAGAAGAGTGATCTGTTACATCTCAAACCCCTTTTCCAAGTCTCCCTTTAAAAATACGAGCCCCAGATAGCACAAAAAACTCCGTGAAGATTTCCTGAAACTTGCAATGTAAGGTTGGGAATATTGCATTGAAAGATTAGGTTTGGAAAATTTATTTAACTTAATTCGGTGGTATACCACCAGACACGCGTATCATGATTATTTCCCATATTTATGAAAAAAAAGAAAACCCAAAAAATAAATAAAAATTTTAATTATTTGTTGGTTTTTCATTTTTTTTTAAATATGGGAAATAATCATGATACGTGTGTCTGGTGACATACTACAAGAGCTTAAAAAACTACTGCGCAGCCGTATGTCCCATAGAAAACTACTGCGCATCGAATTCAGCTAAATGAATCTTCCAAACTGTCCTGAAACTTGCCGTGCAACATTCCCTCACAAGCGGACATTTTCTTGATTGACCGAACCTTGCATTAACCTTTCAATGCAATATTCCCACCTTACAATGCAAGTTTCAGCAAATGTTCACAGAATTTTTTGTGCTATCTGGGGTGTTAGTGACTGGTCACAGAAGAGTGATCGTGAGGATTTGTGATTCGAATTTGAAGTGCTGCTATCTGCTAGACAATTCGCAAATTAGTTATAAAGTTTCTTATTATAGGAATAGTGAAGTGATGAGCAATTTTTTTGTGTACTTTTAGTGTGTACTGTTCTTGATTATATGACACTTTGTGTGTATTTATAACTTAATCCCAGATAACAATGCGTGCGACGCTTGTCACCCGCATTTCGTGATTCTCATGCAATGCGTGCGAGAAACGCGTGCACCTCGCCAGCAATATATGATGGTCACTTAGCTGCGAGCGTTATGAGTCGCATTTCGCTAGCACGGAACATGGGCACATGCTGCGAGCTTTATGAGTCGCATTTCGTCATCATGAAGATGCGTGAAAATTAACTTATATTAAAAAAATTTCTTAATCAATTGAATTTATTTTTCAACTTGCTTTTAAATTATATACATTGGTATAAATTAAAAAATTTCAATGATTCTAATCGCAAATAAAATACAAGTGAAATTTATTTTTTCTTTGCACTTTTAATTTGTAATATTTATGAAGAATGATCGAATAATATTAAAAATGATATGCAGTTAAAAATTTAATTTATGTTCACATAAATTTTAATTTCCGACCGTTCGTCAGGTTCGTTTTCCTTCTACACGACAGTCTACTGTTCACACACGCTATCAACTTGATGACGCCTGACCATCGTTGGATTTTGTAAAAGTCAGTAAAAGTGTTTTCAGCATCTTTTGGCATCTGTCGAAGAATTTTACTATCGTGTTTTATCGTGTTTTATATCCGGCATTCCGAAAATTAATAGACTTGTGGTAAGTACAATCGAAAAAATAGTAAATATACACCTATAACCAGTAAGTATAAAACCTAACCTATCTTTTTTATGGTAAAGCAAATAATTTACTATACGTTCAACTGTTTCTAAACCTCCTAATTAATTCGCTTTGATTTTTAGATCAATTTTTGATTATAAAAAATTTTATGAATTTTTAAACCTAAAAAAATATACTCTTTCTAATGATAGAAAAATCTCTAGTAACTGATTGGGAAAAGTGCAAATTCGAAGTCCAATTCAAAATTTATTTGATTAAATGTCTCAAATTAAAATATAAAAATATTAATATTACATCATTTATTATTTTTAGAGCATAACTAATCACGACGTGCGAGCGATATGCGTGGCACGCGTGACCCGCACGACATGCGAGCCATATACGTCGCACGCGTGACCCGCATGACATGCGAGCAATATGCGTCTCAATTGATGACACATATGTCTGCGTTGGTGAGTGCATCTCGTGCGTGTTGATCGGCACGATGTGCGTGCATAATGCGTCGCATATTGCTCGCATTTTGTTATCTGGGAATATTCCTCATTTTATGATAAAATAGTAGAATAGTGAACTATTTTTTCAAAGTAGCAAACAATATTATCGGAGCAGAAAGTTCTTTATTTACACCAAAATTTGCGAATCCTTTTTAAGAGAATATAATACACTTTATCACTAATTTGCGAATTGTCTAGCAGATAGCAGCACTTCAAATTCAAATCACGAATCCTCACGATCACTCTTCTGTGACCGGTCACTAACACTCGTATTTTTTAAAGGGAGACTTGGAAAAGCGGTTCGCGATGTAACAGATCACTCTTCTGTGACCAGACACTAAAATGCCGTACTACAAAATTAAAATACGGCAAAAAATCCAATCGGAACCAAATTTCCAATCCGAATGAATGCGAACTGGGATTGACCTAAACCGATTTTCAATCCGAATGAATCCAATTCAATTCGATCTCGGATTCATTCGGATTGAAAATCGGTTCAGGTCAATCCGAGTTCGGATTGTTTCGGGTTCATTTGGATTTAAAATTTGGTTCGAATTTGGTTCAGATTGGAAGTTCGGATTGAACCGGATTGAGTCGGATTAATTTTTAACCGATTTCGATGAAACGAAATGTAGAACTTTTTTCGGATTGGTTTGGATTGATTCGGGTTGGTTCGGATACAGATTCCGGAATAATTCGGAAAGAATTGCTATCCGATACTTTCGCCAGGGTTTTTAAGAACATGCTTAAAACATCCCCACCACCATTTTTTCCTCTAATTTCTCCCTCACAACAAGATACATCCTCCTAAACTTGCATACTTCAGTCAGTTTTGCCTAACTCTCAAGGCATGGCGGTTTCTAGAAAACGTAAGCGCAAGAAAAGTTTTTTTTAAAGTATCCAGTGATCTAATTAGTATTTTTAAATTGTTGAACGCTCTCATTCATTATTTTGAACATCCTTCTCATGAATTTGTAAGGTGAGTTACTCCTCTGATTGATGAGACCTACAAATTTTGATAACTTCTGCAAATTTAATCAAATTTGTAAGACTTTTATGAATTAACCATGTTCAAATAACTTTAGGTATTGTGTTTGAAAAAATTGTTGTCTTCATTCACATCTCTATAACAATTAATTCTTTAATCAACGCAAACAATTTTGTTCTCTTCATTTACATCTCCAAAAAATCAACTTTTTACTATAAAAAATTGTTTTACTATAAAATTATATCCCTACACGAATCAAGAATTTTTGTGTGCTAATATTTCAGAAATAAATCACTGCTGAGGGCCCATAATCGAGGCCGAAACGTCTGATTCAATGATAAATTGATTTCAATTTTTGAGACCCTAAAGCCGATTTCACCATCAACATCCAAATATTATTTTAACTGAGGGTCGATACAACTCCTTTCGTAAACATTGTTAAATATATATATATATATATATATATATATATATATTTGAACATATTTTTAAAATTTGAAATTTATTTATAATATTTGTTTCTAACAATAATATATATTTTATTCTCGTATTTTTTTGTGATTGTCAATCGCTTTGAAACTAATTATAAACAGATTTTATAAGACAATGAATGACTACATGACATTAAAATATGCACAATTTCATTCATTGTTTATTAAAATGTTTATACCAACGTAGTTATTGACAATGTTTAGTCATATTCCATGATGAATATTATTATCATACAATTTTCAGCATTCACAGTTAAGGAAAAATATTTTTTTGTGATTAAGCATTAAGAAGAAGTATTTAATTATTATATATAAATAATTTATGACAATTAGGTTTACTCATTAACTAAATATTTTTGTTCATTGAGTGTAACTGCAGTCATTAAGATGTCCAATAAGTCAATTTAACCTAAGTAATAAATATATGTTAGTTTATTATTATAAGGTTTATAAAGTGCTAGAGTAGAGTCTTCATTTCGAAGACTGTAGGCTAAAAAGATGCAAAGTAGGTTCAGCATTGAAGGAGAGGTTAAACAGCGTCAAAATATGGTCTTGAGTTAGACAAATGTAAGCTCTAAATGTTCAAAATAAGGTGAGCAATAAGGGAGAAAGGTTTTATAGCATCAAAGTAGTTTCTTGAATTGGAAGACTATAGCTTCTAAAAGAATCAAAGTAGGGCCTGTTAATTGAAATGGAATTAAAGGAGGCTCTAATGTTTCATTCTCTAAAAGTTAAAACTTTAAAGCAGGGGCTACAGGTTCTCGAGGGGCGATTCACTCTGAAATCAGACGACGCTGAGTTCAGTGATTTCACCTGATCTCCACTGATTTCCACTTCTGAATTCAGTGAGCTCAGTTTTTAATTCAGTGAGGAACTCATCGTGCTTCTTCCTTCCATGCATCGGAGAGAAGGCGACGCATGGGTTGCCATGGCGACGTATTTTCCTGACTGCTCAGTGAGTGCAAGTGATTTCAGTTTTGAACTCACTGAGTTCACTCTTTAATTCGCTGATTTCAGACTTGGATTCCGAGTGACTAGCCCCTCGCAGGTTCTAATAAGGAGCTGCAGGTTCAAGGTAAGGTCTAAATTTTGACTCGGATGTACAATATTATAAAAAGGCGATTATTGCACAATAATTGAATCTCAACTCTTCAATATTAAATCTTAAAATAAATAATGATAAAAGCTGAATATTTATATTTTTTTATTATTCCATGGTTATTAAGACAAACAATTCTTATACTTAATTTATTCTGACACAACTAAATTCCGATAATTAACTTTACACAAGCTTGTACACACTTACACACTTGTAGTTATTTACTACAAGTTATCAACCTAGAAACACTACCCGAATCGGGTAGTGTCACGCCTACCCCGAAAGGGAAATGGCTTAATGGTATACATATACATACAAGCGATCCAGAAATAATTTTTAATCTAATATTAAGGAACCATTCAAGTATTACGTCAACGAAAATCAACGCATTTTTACACTCTTCTATCCCTGCATCACAAACCGTCACACTGCCCCCCCCCCCCCCCCCCATGTAACTACTGGAAAATTGTAAAAGTAGGAGTGCACTGTTTATTGAAATATTACATTACGAAATACATGAAATATTGAGCAACAGATGTAAAGTATTAATCTGTTAAAAAATTATTTTAAAATGTTAATTTCCATATTGAAAACTATGAATTGTGCTCCTAATCTATTGAATGGTTTTAAATCGATCTTTTGTATGATTATCATTTTTAGTTTATACACATTTTTTCACTATATCTTTTAAGTTCTCTCTTTAACGTCTGGAGGTTGTAATAAAATTATTTTAAAAAATCATTACCCATTCGTCTAAATATCTTCCAAACAAATGTTACCAATTTTAAAATAACTTTGAAGTTGTTATCATTAATCAATAAGAAATAATTTTACACACAATTTTTAATCATTATTTAGTTTACTGGCCATCAATTAATATACAACAATTTTAAGTAATTTTTAAATTATTAAAAAATGTCTAAAAGAGTCCTAAAATAATTCCTAATGAATTCTTCAGATATACTTTATAAGAAAATATATATAATCGAGAATGATTTTAAGCATTATGATATTTATTCAATTTTTGCGAAATTGAAAAGACCTGAAAAATGCAATACGAGAGCGTTGGAAGGTAAACACCACTTCGTTGGAAAATTACACTGAAGAAAATATTAAGAACTTCCAGAACTTTGTATACCAATCCTACTCTCCTTTGCATAATTTGGATGGGTTTTGCATCCCAGGTGAAGGCTCTTTATCTAAAGACCGTGACTTTGCATTAGTTTTGAAACTATCGGAGTTTACCAAACCACGTCAATATGTTTATCAATATCTAGATGCTACGTAAATTTGCTGAACTGTAGAATTTAGCTAAAGTTATTTCAACACAAAATTTCACCAAGTCATTTTATTTTTTTACAATTTTCATATTCATGTTTTAAATTTAATTGTACCAGAAAAAAATTGCGTTTTCTTTTATTCTTACGTGTAATTTTTTGTAGGAAAAATATTAAATAACCATTATAGTAGGTTATGTCCATTTTGCAAGACGGCGGACAAATTGACTAATGAAAATTTCGAAAAGTTAATATAATTCGAAAATTAGCTGAAAAACGTTTCTTACCTTCAAGAAAACCTTCAAGAACACATCCCTGAAGCGGCCGAGCTGAATTTTCAAATTTACTATTTTTTTCTCAATTTAGAAGCCCAAAAACTGCATGGGAAGGATCATTCCTCTCATGCCTTTTTTTAAATGATGAAAAAATCTAAAAATTATGAATTGTAGGTCTTTACTTAAGTCTGATATTACTTGTCTCAAGGGCAACTAAAAATAATTATTGTAATTGTATTATTTTGGAATTTTTCATGATTTTGTTGAAAACTGCGATCTTAGCTTACATTTTTTAAACTTAGAGTGCAATTTGGGAAGTAAAAATTCCAACCAGTGGCAGAACATACAAAAGCATTAATTTGTGAACAAAAGTGATAGGTAATTTATTTTGAATTTTTATTTGAAGAATATTTCAGAAGGTTTTCAAATAGTGTGACTGAACTGATGAGGGAGCGTCACGAATTTTAAAGTACTAAAGTAAGAAAAAGGTTATTACGATCAAGATCAAAGTACACAATAGGAAAGTACAAACTGGTAATCATTCACTCTAGGAACGGCAGGCTACTACAGTATTTCGAAAATCACAAAATATAAGTCAATAATAGCAATTTGTTCACAGTAACCTGTGAGAGAATCGGGTACCTACCTACCTAAGTATGACTTTTCAAAACTAAAATTGGAAGAGATCAGTCTCAAGACGTTTTTATTCAAAAACGTAACATGAACATAAAGAGGAAAATCAAGGATTGCCAAATAACACAAAAATATATAATAGATTTACAATTCCAAGTGAACTTTAACAAACTGCAAACGCACGAATTAAAATTTCAATGAATAACATCAGTATACAGGGTGTCCAAAAAGTCCCGGGACGGCTGAATATTTCCTCAGGTAAGATATTTTTCAGGGCGGTCAAGGTCATTCTTGAAGGAAATTTCAACAAGGAATTCAATGGTGACCTTTATTTTGATCTTGTTATTTTGACCTTCACGGTCATGTCAAGGTCAAATTGATTTTTTTAAATGGGAACCTCTATTTTTGACCCTGGGAACTGAGAGAGCGGAAAATTTTACGTCCAGATATGACCTTGACAAATCGAAAATTTGACCTGGAAAGGTCAGGGTAAGGTCGAACAACGTGCAGCAGGATGACTCGACTGGCATTCATTTTTGAAGAAAATGTCCTGGTGAAGGTTCTGGTCATAGACGAGGTCAAAGTCACCAATCGATCGGGAGTATAAAATGCTACAACTCTTGCGTTGAACATTTTCTTCATAAATGCATGCTGGTCGAGTCATCCTGCTGTACGTTGTTTGACCTTGCCATGACCTTCCCAGGTCAAATTTCGGATTACTCAAGGTCATATCTGGACGTAAAATTTTCCGCTCTCTCAGTTCCCGGGGTCAAAAATAGAGGTTCCCATTTTAAAAAATCAGTTTGACCCTGAAATGACCGTGAAGGTCATGATCAAGATCAAAATAAAGGTCACCATTGAATTCCTTGTTGAAAGTTCCTTCAAGAATGACCTTGACCGCCCTGAAAAATATCTTACCTGAGATAATATTCAGCCGTCCCGGGACTTTTTGGACACCCGGTATATCTAGGTACATTATAATCACGTGTGTACCTGGGCAAGATTTTTTCCAACAAGACTTTAAAGAGATAAGTCTCAGAAAGTTTTCATGCAGAAACATAAATATCTATTATTAACGCCGAAAAAGGAATATCAGTTAAAAAATATCTGCAATAAACAAGTGAAAAGTTAAGTACGAACGCAAAGTAACTCAGGAATTGTAATAGACTTCCTAACTAATGAACGTTTAAAAAACGAACATTGAACTCGAAATAACACATGGAATGATCAGATCAATAGAGAACATCATCACCTTCCTACTAAATTATAACTGCGCGAAACGAAAAAAAATATATAATAATTCAACACGTAGACGTACATTTTAGGAACTGATCATTACTCAAATTGGTAGAAGACCCTTTTTCCCTTGATATGAAGAGTCGGATCTGGCAGTTTTCTTATAATGTCGTTTACTGAAATGGAACTTATATCATCCTCATTAGGAATAAAGGATTTATTTCTTTTACAATTTTGGAAAAATATAACATCAACCTCATTTTCTGAATCGACGTCACTATCACAGATAGCTATGTTCTCTCCACAGTCTACTTTTTTGCGTTTTCACGGTCAGTGCAGTCTTCAATCAATTTTTTACTGCGATTTTTAACTTTTTCTTTCAGATAACATACCTCGTATTTTTGTCTTGTATCATCCAGTTGCTCTGGAGTGAGTCGAGCTCTTCGGCGCCGTTGACGTTCAGCTGCTTTCCTTCTATATTCCTCGCCACTTTTTTGTCTTCATTGCAGAAGGGGCCATTTTTCTGACATCCTAGGTACTGAATATAATCAAAACGATAAGTCTAAGAGCACGCGCTGAATACCAATTTCAACAGTCAGGAGTCAAGACAGAAAAGGAATTTAATAAAAATTTAACCAGCGCAGAATAATTTTATTATTCTTATCTTAATTAGATATATAGCTTATCTTATTGTGAGCCCACACTTGTAGTTATTTACTACAAGAAACTATCCATCTAGAAACACTACCCGAATCGGGTAGTGTCACGCCTACCCTGAAAGGGAAATGGCTTAATGGTATACTTACTTACTTATTA
>CAKNYM010052913.1:460105-483393 GCA_932195095.1 Andricus curvator
CCTATTGACTGCTACTGAACGACGATGCGTTTGAAGTCGCCTTCAGCGCACGTCATCGATAAGTATTATATTTTTTAAAAGTTTTTAATGTTGCAAGAAAAACTATTGCGATTACTCTGTTACCTTTTAACACAAAATTTCACGTAGAATCTGAATTTCAACAAGTGAAATGTTAATCTTTCCTTTTTAATGAGTTTTTCTTGCATGATACGGAGAGGATACGATGTGGATACTATAAGGATACGCTGTAGCGTATCCGTCGTTCGGTCCGCCAGGGAGACAGGACAGACAAACAACCTTAATCCTTTTCACCTCGTTGACGTCAGGTGGCCTGGTCACCACGTATTCACATCCTTCCTAATCCATCCACTTCCCCTTCACCAATACCATCATATATAAATAGGAACACTGATTGACTGCGCTCGCCACCTGTACTATAAACTAGAGAAGTGAGTAAAAACGTCAATCCTGATACCCAAAATGAGACCCTATCACATGACAGGACTAACTGACTGACAAGATTGACGTGTTCGCTTCTCACTGTAAGTGTGGGCATTGCTGCGGATGCTCCATTTACTGCGGTTTCAAAAATAAATTATGATTTAGAATGTTCTGAATGTATATAATGCTTTGAAGCAATTCAGAAAATTAGTATGTGATTTATTTATAATTATCATCAATGAATCAACTCCAGTAACTATGTTTTAGCCTAATTTATTGCAATTTGAATCTCGCATGCTTCCGATGCTGATAGTTTTACTGCTTCGATTTGTAGGCGAGTCATGAGTACGTTCTGAAAAACTAATTATAATATCGTTTCGGGGAACTAAATATTTACTGCAATATTTTTTTTAATAAAGAAAATGGATAATTTTTCTCAAAATGCATGCTAAAAGACAAGAAATGCGTATTTCTATATATTTTTTACCAAAGCAGTATTTGGTACACGAGTTAGCATGTTGAATGTATTACTGCGCTTTCCTAGGCGCTATATCATAACCTCAAAACTAACCTTACTTAGTCGACAGTGATAATGCCTGTTAGTGTCGCAGTGTGTCTTTTATGTTAAATGATTTTGAATTTATCTGATGAAAAATGGTGAAACCTGAAAGAAAGAAATCTATGCCAAAAAAGTTCGAGCAACCGGGAAAAAGAAGTACCCTGGCGGACCGGCCGAACGCAAGCACTACGCTACAGCGTAATACTAAAGTAATGCTAAAGTAATATGGCATTATAATTATTAAAAGAAAAAAAATAAATATGTAAACTCTTGCAATTATGGTAATACGTTAAAATTTACGTTAAATGGTCATGCCGTAATTGCAACAAGTTTCTTTTTCAGCGTTAAAAAATGAAAAAAAATAATGTGGCTGTCATTGCAGTCTGCTAACAGCGGCTTCAATCGGGTTGCCAACATGCAGGGGCCTGACTTCAATGACAGCCCCTTTGTTTTTTTTACTTTTTAACGCTGAAAAGGCAACTTGTTGCAATTACGGCATGAACATTTAACGTAAATTTTAACGTATTATTCCAATTGCAACAGTTTACATATTTATTTTGCTTCTTTTAATAATTATAATGCCATATTACTTTAGCATTACTTTAGCATTACGCTGTAGCGTAATGCTTGCGTGCCAGGGTACGTAAGACTTCAGTATTCAAAAGAAGATGTGTCACTCGCATTAGAGGGGGTTAAGAGAGGACAATTGGTTGCTGAAGTGTCTAGGAAATACAAAGTTCCTTAGTCAACTATCAGAGCAAAAAAATGCAATAAATATGCAGACAAGAAGCCTGGGCCTGAAAAAGTGCTAAGTACCGAAGAGAAAAACGATCTACTCAGCTGGATATGTCGCACGTTGAGGACAATAGCGTGACAACTCAAAAAAAGTAATTTCGAGAAAATCGACTTTGAAAATTTTCAGATTTTCAAGTTGGGGGGATTTTCCTCCATAAACGTTTTTCCTCATAAAAGTCAACTTTCCTGTTAGTTGAGAGTATTTACCGAGTTACCTCTACCCTGTTAGCGAATTTCCGCTTAAAATTCTATTTGTTCGAATTTTTCAAATTAAAGTTTCGAGTTGTCACAGTTTTGATTTGTCACGGGTCGCCTACATTTTGAGATGTCACCCAATAAAAACTGTGGTGATTGTTTTTTCATTGGTTTCAAAGCCTACCTACCACAGTCATTATCTCATGTTGGACAACTTAACGTCTTTTTTCCATTTTTTGGAGGGTTGTTTCTCAATTTCCTAACTGAAAACCTAGTTTTGTACGAAGGACAGTGGGCGTGGGTATGAAAACACTTCAATCTTGAAGTAAAAAATAATGTCTAAGTAAGAAAGTTGGAGAAAAAACTTTTAATGAAAAATTGACAGCAACATTTTCAATGAAAACCCAGAAAAAGGAACATTTTTACTTAACTCAGTCTTTCTGGTAAGTCGTATGTAGTCGTAATACATTAGGTAAGAATTTGTACATAATCTCTTATAAGTAGGTATTTTTATGTAGGAAGTCCGAATCTTAATCATCTGCTCCGTCCACTTCTTCAGCATTATTCATCACTTTTTTTGTGGCTCTTTTTGGTCTTCTCTTGGCTGGTTGCCTCTTTCACAGGTAAATTTTCATAGAAGTCTCTGTAGGTGTTTGGGACGACCTCACTGTTCATTAAACTCAGCAAATCTCTCATTTTATTCTGGGAAATGCCAGCTGGAGACTGGTAGGCTTACGTGCATTGGAATGCATCTAAAATCTTCAGCCGTCTTGTTTGGGTGTCTTGCTCATTTCCCTCAGCTTATTTCCTCCTGCTACTTTTACTTTTTCCTTTTAAATTCCTTTCATCCTTGTCAAGTTGTACGTTGGGTGGTGAATCCCAAACGTTGACCTCCTCAAGTTCCCCGTCAAAAGAAGTTCGGTAATTGAACTTCAACGGGTCGTCTTCGGTTACCATGAACGATTTTATATCTGCAAAATGAAATTTGGTGCCTCGTTTGTTTGCATTAGAATTGCTCCCACTGCAGTTTTTTAAAGTTTTGAAATCAATGAAGTCCTTGAAGTTCAACTCCCTCACAATATAATACGGTTGTTTAACCTTAGCTGTTCTAATTATTTGTATAAATTGACTAGGAACATAAATTGGTCCAAATTTTCGAGCTCTTTTCACAGCCTTCTCGATCACAGAATGTACTCCATCCCCTTCATTTTGAGTATGACCAGTTGTAAGGAACTTGTGAGAAATGGAACAAATATTTTGGAATTTCCTCACACAAAACATGTACATCACGAAAACGAACTTGTTCTTCTTTTGATCACTGCAGTTGTCGGAGAAGAAGACGAATTTAAGGTTCTTATCAGTGGAGGAAGCTTTCTGTTCAATGAATATGTAGACGCACGAAGCAATCTCGACAGCGCCTCGGTTTGCCTCACCTTCGTGCCACACGTTGTTCACAGTTTCTCCCGTTTTGAGGTCGTAAATTGCAAAGTTGTACGTCGACAATTTACTCTCGTAGTAAAAGATAAAGGCTTCGCCTTGTCGCTTGTAAATCGTAGCAACATACGATTACATTTTCATTCGAAAACTCTTTATCCCACTTCTTTTCGAGTCGCGTCAACTCTTTTTCTTACTGGTGTAACTCATATTCATTCTTCAGGCTCGTCTTCGTATCTTCATTCGCCAGACTGTAGACAGTACAAGTCTGACATTGGTCCTTCTTTGGGACAAAAAACGAAATGTTGAATTCGTGATTGAAGATGTAGGTGTACATGGATAAACTACCAGACTGCTTATCCACTTCTGTACATTGCTTCTTGTAATCCCTGTACAGGCTTGCAACACTTTTCCCTCCCTCGATGTACTCTCGGGTTGTTTGCTTCCGCAGATAGTGGATCTCAATCCTCGGAATGGAATTACTGTGGGCTCTGATTCTGTCTCTAATTTCTTCGGTTACTTTGACGTGATTTTTGTGTTTGCCTCTTAAATCTTCCATAATTACACCATTTTTTTCTTTTTTGAAAGCAGTGGCCACTGTGCTTCGATTAATATCTAATGTGGCCATAAAAAAATTCTTGCACACTCTTGTTTTACAGCCATCTGAAGTACTGAAATAAAAAGCATGATTCAGCTGGCGGGATCTTCCCTTTGGATAACGGTACTCTGGGTTTATTAGAACCGAGTGTTTTGTGATAAACTCCCTTTGCCTCATTACACTTCCTAGTTTCCAATAGTTCTCAAATAAACTTCTTCTTTCTTCCGTGGTAAACTTCTCGCTGCACTTGTGAATGCATTTCTCGAAACACGATGGTGGCTTCATTTCTCTTGCTTCTACTACCAATTTCTTGCTTTTGATAGGAACATACTGTTTACCTTCATTCCTCAATTGTTTTGCACGATTTCTTTTCCATGCTGAGGGGTCGGAAACTTTTTTTCTTTTATTTCTGTATGGTTATTCAGATTCCACTGGCAGAGTCTTTTCCGAGGCCAGAGAATCTTCCATTGATAACGCGGCAAAAACAGAGACATGACAGCCGACTCCACCAACAACGTCCACGTCGATGGGTGCCACAAGCGATTCACGATGGCTTCCGAATGGTAATTTTGTGGTTTTTTGAACAGGGTCTGAAGAAACGTTATTGTCAGGATGATTAATCATCTTCAAGTGGGAATCAATAGGCTCTTGGTCCTCAACTTCGATTGTTGACACGTTTCCCAAAACAGGGGTGCCACAGCTACCTTCATCTTTGTCTGCTACGTGCGATTGAAGATTATTTTCAGATGGCGGAGATGACGATCGCAGAGCAGTAGCCAGAGATGACACTTTACTAATAGAACGATCAGGAGGGGAGGGAAATTTGTCTTTCAGGGATTTCAGAGTATCCTTATGGTATGGTTCACAGACTCTACCATTACTTACTGATTTCTGAGCTTTTGAAGCCATTTTTCCTATAACAGAATTGAATGAAATTATGTTATGTTAGCCACCCATCTGAATCTAGAGAAAAAAACGGAAAAACAAAACCTGAAAATAAAAAATCCCAAGATTTTTCCTGACCAGGAAAAAATCCCGGAAAAAAATTGTGGGAAAACCCCTTTTGGCGCTATTTAGGGAAAGAAAGGTAAACACTGAACATTAGGCGACCACAGGCCTTTTCCAGGATTTTTTCTCTTGTGTGCAAGTACTAACTACGCTAAATTATTATGAGAGTTAAGGAGCAATAAAGATACAACTCTGAAAACAGATCGTATTCTATCGACTCCGGCTTAAGCAATCATTGAAAATTTTAAAAATTTCCTCTCCACCCCCCAGTTTGTCTGCCCTCGCACATGCAGTAATGTAACAAGTAAAAATATGCTCTTCTTCAGAAGGTATTTCACCAAATTTCATTTATGCAATAATGTGATAACAAACTTCATTTCCTTCAAGCTCAATATTTCCTTCATCTTACTTCATGCAATAACGTTGCAACTGAGGAAACCTTTATTTTAAATTAATTTAATCCATTTTAACAAATGCAATAACGTGACAACACGAAATTATATGGATGAGAAACTAGATTATATAATGCAATATTGTTGCAACTTCAAAGACCCGTTTTTTTACTCGGTTTCATCATCATTAACACATGCAATAACGTGACAACTCCAAATGTTGCAGACTTTCCACATGCAGTAGGGAGACCTTATGACTTATCGCATTACAGCACACAAATTATCTCAAAAGTCAGTCAAGAAGACATGTGACATCAAGTTAGCCCAGATTGTACTCACATTTTTGTTAGTGTAATACTGTGTTTTGAGTTAGCACGCACACGAACGACGCGACTCTGTCTAGGGTTACTCAACAACTGGTGACAACGCCAGCGTTGCCGTCGGTCGAGACAAACAGTCAGGAGCTTTTTATCAGGAGACTTGACAAAAAATCAGGAGATTTATAAAAATTTATGAATCATTAATAAAATAATTAAAATACTATTAAATAATATAAATTCATTAAATAAATGCAAAATTACATGAAACAAAGCTTTTTTTCTGTTGCAAACATGCACTCGCTCACATTTCAAGAGAACTAACCAAACGGATTGCAAATTCGGCAGCCAAATTTAGTTTTCGTGCGGGAAAATTTGAAATCTTCTTGACGCGAAAATGTTCGATATTGTTAGAATAATAAGCAATACAGTTATCAAATAATTTGTTTACTTGTATTCCTTATTATTCCTACAATCAGAATTTAACTTGATTGCTTACAAGCCACACGTGACTATAAAGGCCTTTTCATACCCGCTTGCCATCAGTGGCAGGCAGCCTTCCTGTAGTAAGTCCGCAAGAGTGAAAAAGATAGCGAACGATCAGAATGGTCCGTCTCTTTCACTCTTATGGATATTCTGCAGGCTGCCTGCATGCCACTGCAGACAAGCAGAGGTATGAAAAGGCCTGATTGTAGAATCTGAACTTTGCCACAGTACTGGACAATAAATCAGGCACCTGTTTCACCTAGAGATGTCCCTCTGCTCTAGAACGATAGAGCTCCAAAATGATATCCAATGGTGGTATTAACTCAAAAATGAACTTTTTTTAGTTGTCACACTATTGTTTTTAACGTGCGATGTCATTGCTACGATGCTGGATTTTCCCGTTACGAATTTATATAAATTTATTAGTATATCTAAGTCATGCCTATCTTTTATAATTTACATGAATTACAAGGTTTAAATTTCCTAAATTATTTGCAACTTCACTTAAAACAAAATCGCAGTATTACAAGCGCAGTAATTCATGCAAACCTGCAGTAATACCTACATGGAACATTTTTTCTAGATTCGCATTTTTCACGTAAATCTGATTTCTTTTCAGTGTTTAACGACTGAATTCTACTAATTAAATACCAAATATTGCTTCACGAATTAATGCGTAACGAATTTCTCATTGAAATACTTGTTTTTTATCTTCCAAAGTCGTCTTGATTTTTTGTCCGCAGTAATACCCACATTTACCCTCGTTTAAACTCCTTCTGAGACCCAGGTCGTATTCATTCAGCACGAGGGAATATTAAGGAGTGGTATCACCCTATGTGTTTGGTGAGCAGAGGTGGGACCAGCAACGTCCAAGAATTCGTTAATGTTTGCCACGAATGGAAAACCATGAGCAAGTCCCGTGCACATGCGCGGTGCTGTTTGCGCTGTCACGTGTTATACCCACTCCCCTATATTATATTTTGACATCTCGACGCATATTTAGGTTATATTCGTTAGTGTTTTTATTTTGTTGGGTATATATCACGTTAATAAATTAAAAAGGAAAAGGAAAATGGCATAAAAATACGAGAAGTATCAAGAAAGTGTAAAAACTACAATGACATTATTACTATCATTTGTGGAGTACGTAAGTAAGGGATAAAGTTAATTTCAGTGAACAAAATATTGTAGGTTATTAGGTTCAAAATTTTTATATTTTATGAGCATTAAATAATTGCATGTGATTATTATTTTATAATAATGAAGATGTAAAAAACAATATACATTTTTTAACGTGTAGTTATATAGCTGTTGAATCATATTGAAAACGTATTATTTCTGTGAATATTGTGTTACAGGCTTGAAACGAGAAAGTGGAAGTAAATACACGGATGAATTTGGTTTTAAAGAACTGCAAAAATCATTTTATGGTAGTCGTTTACCTGGTGAAATGTGGTGTTCATTATTAATTTTATTAAAACATCCACATTTTATTTTTTCAAACCGGCAGCACAGAAATGTTCAAAACACAAGTTCAAAACTTCTAACGCTTGTTGACATCGTTGACATGGCAACCGCCAGTGCGCATGTGCGTGGGTCTACTCTCGGCTTTCCATTCGTGGCAAACATTAACGAATTCTTGGGGAAAAGGACGTTGGCAGCGTTTCGATATAAATGCTTCCTTAGTTGTCTCTGACTAATTCCGGAATTTCCTACGGATTTTTTTTTGAAATTCCTGGCCTCCGGCTATCATCAGAAGGAAGCCCTTGACACCACAGAATCTAAAAATAAATTTAGAAGGCCATAGCTCTCTGGAACATCTCAACAAATGAAAATCATGTGGGTGTTCACGAGATCGCCGGTCTCAGGGCCAGCGTGAATTCCTATCATGGAGTCACGCAGTGATCATTCTCTCTCTGTCTCCGAAATAGATTTAAATACAAAAAATTTCAATTATACTCGTAACTCCTTGGTTAGGGAATTGACATCCGCACAGAACATTGAGAATTTCCCAAACCTAAACCGACTATCTATGGACACCACGGATCGAACGAAATGTAGAACTTTTTTCGGAATGGTTCGGATTGATTCGGTTTGGTTCGGTTTGGTTCGGATACAGATTTTGGAATAATTCGCAATGATTCGGAATGAATTCCTATCCGAAACTTTCGCCAAGGATGTGTTCTAGGTACTCAGCGTGTGCATGACAAGCTCTGCACCTATCGCTGAGAACTTCTTGACATAAAATACGGTCTCGGTATGCTAAGGTGGAAACGACACCGTCCTGGCATGCGAAAATGAAACCCTCTGTACCTGAATTAAGTCCTGATGATCTGAGAAAAGCCAAAGTTTGCTCCTTCGACAAGGACTGATTTTCTATATTTCTGTGAAAGTTTCCGTGCATTTTCTTGTCGAGTAGCTGTTGGCAACATTTTTCAACCTCTGCTTTCTTCACTTCGGCTTTTAGAAGTGAAGAATCTAGATGGAGTAATGCACTTTCCTCACTTCTGATGTTAAAATTCAGGCCAAGGGTCTCGGCCACTTGCTCCGCGGCTTTGTAAAGGAACGCTCTTTTGCCAATCATCTTGTGTTTCCTGTCCAATTTTAGGAGAGGATCTCTGCCATTTGCAACGATTTAAGCTTTACTTGGAACAATTCGGTTATCAAGACATTGAAAATTCAGAAGTCCGCGTCCGCCTTGACGGCGTGAGATGTGTAATCGAGGAACGGACGAATTTATATACAAGCTCTTATGCATATGCATGATCTTAGGTGTGTCGATATCATGGGCCGTAAGTTCGTTATTCGTCCATTAAACCTCTCCAAACGAGTAGAGTAGAACCGGGACGGCAAGCATGTTAGTTGCAAATACCTTGTTCAACGCTGATAGATTTGAAGACCAAATCTGTCGATGAAGATGCTTATATCTGCCTCGGAGAGACTCCTTCACTGATGTTATGTCCTGAATGCGACTTTGAGGCACGCCAAGGTATGTATAGGTCTCTCTCAGGGTCTAGAGAACGCCAACAACCTTTCCTTCCTTCATCTGAATCTTGGCACACTTGTCCAATCCAAAGTCCATACCCGTCTCCCCTGTGTACTCATTGATGATATTTAAAGCACTCTGAAGTTTGCTTTTACCAGAAGCATAGTTCTTCAGGTCATCCATATAAAATACATGAGGGACCTTGCTCGCGATGATTAGTGTCGCCGCAGAAATATCCAGCAGAATTTCGTAGTGCCAGAGATAGGGGCAGAAGTGTGATGCAAAAAAGCAGAGTGCTCATATTATCACCCTGAAAGACGCCCCTCTGGAAGGTGACGTTGTTTGTTGTCACACGATAATTTCCAGATGCGATAGTAAATCTAGTTTCCGAAAGGGGTATCAATCTCTATATGCATCTCACTATGTGTGGATGAACCTTCAAGCTTTCCAACGAACAGATGATAAGTCTATGAGATGTTGAATCGAAATCTTTCGGGTAGTCAATCCAGGCCATTGCTATGACGCGCTGATGGGCTGCTGCGTCTTTGCAGACGCACCTGTCAAATAGCAGGTTCTCTCGGCAGCCTGCTACACCTTTTTTCGAGCCACGTTATTCATACATCTCTCTCCACACAGGCTCAATTCTTCGAGCAATCCTGTTGTTTAGGACAGCTATGAAGATCTTATACAGTGTGTTCAAACAAGTTATTGGCCTGTAATTCTCTGGGTTGGACTAGTTGCCTTTTTCGGGAGGAGTACAGTGCGTCCTAACACCAGCCACTGCGGTATGGAAGTTTCCGCCCTTAAATATGAGGTGAATATGCGGGCCAGATGTTGATGTGTAGAAATGAACTTCTTCCACCAGAAGTTCTTGATACCATCTGGTCCTGCAGCAGAAAAATTCTTCGTACCCCTAAGGACTTTTTTCACCTCGTCAGCAGTGATTGATGGACATTCCTCCTCAGATGTTATGAGGTTGTCGCAAAACTCCTTGAAGCGGATGATATTCTTAGTATCTTCTTTCGACTCCAGTGTTTTCGGGATCTTGTATACCTCTCTCCAAAAAGTCTCTACCTCATTGGGCTTTGGTGGATTTTTGACAGAAACAGGGAGATCACTGAAGAGGCGCAATGGGTCAACGAGAATCTGATGATTCTCCCTGACCCATTTCTCCCGCTTCTGTATTCTCCTCCTTGCATCAGATTACACTCTATTTTGTCAACAATATGCTGCTTGATTTTCAGTAGCTTTGATATGTTCAGTGTGTGATTGTAGATCCTCAGTTCTTGGGCGAACTTTCGAACCCTTTTCGTGAACGGACTTCCAGATGTTATGTAGTCAATCACACACTGAACACGGGACGCACTCTGCCTTGCCCATAAAATCTTCTTGTTCAGTTGATGTAAGCGTCTCTTGGTCAATAGATCCATCGTCGGTTTTAGCCTGCCAAAGCTCTCGCAGTACCGTAAACTGAACAATTGATGGTCCAGAGGTCGAACTCCTCCGAGATATCCTCACGAAGGGAGGCATCTATTTGGGCCAGATCTTTGGGCTCAGGACGAACGTGGATGTCAATGTTCCTCCTTGTCCTGAAATCGTCGCTCCCTCCTCTTCGTCTGCGGCTTGTTCATGCAGTGGTTGTGGAAGCGCTCCGCGTACATATCCATTTTTCGGAGGTAGTCGGCTTGATATCGCAAAGACTGATGCGAAACGTGCTGAAGCTCTGGGTGTTTCTGGCACCACAAAATGTGCATATGCGCCATAAAGCCTTCCCGAACAGGGATAATGCTGGCATCGTAGCAGTCTAGCAAGTCATCTTCGCATTGGTTCGCCCACTCAATGTGGGCATTTCACCGGTTCATCGTCGTGTTTCCATCTAAATTATTTTGAGCACCCCGAACTCTAGGGTGATTGGCACCGTCTGCCGACCCATTGTCAGGTGCTCTGCGCATTCGATCGTTTTGAACCGCATCTACAACCTGGGATCCCAGAGTCACCGTTTAAGAGACCTCACCCAGGTGTCATTCAGCTTTCGGCACGGTTTTTTCGCCTCCGCTTAGGGGTTATTCCTTCGGGACCATCCCTGGACAATTGTCCGCGACTGCTTATTAATTATTGTAACCATGTTCAGCAGAAACCCTTGCTACAGTGACCCTCCATCCGCAACCAGAGGACGCGTTCGGTGACTTTGTCATAGGTCGTTCGGTTCAATTCCAAAGGAATCGAAACCGATGCTTATATATATATATATATATTTCGATTCAACTTATCATAGACATATCATCTGTCTGTTGGAAAGCTCGAAGGTACATCCACACATAGTAAGATGCATAGAGAGATTGATGCCTCTTTGGAAAACTAGATTTACTATCTCATCTGGAAATTATCGTGTGACAACGAACGTCACCTTCCAGAGGGGGGGTCTTTCAAGGTGATACCATGAGCCCTTTGCTTTTTTACATCACACTTCTGCCTCTATCTCTCGCACTACGAAATTCTCCTGGATGCCTCTGTGGCGACACTAATCAGCGCGAGCATAAGGTCACACATGTATTCTATATGGATGGCCTGAAGACCTATGCCTCTGGTAAAAGCAAACTTCAAACTGCTATAAATATTGTCAAGAACTACACAGGAGAGATTGGGATGGACTTTGGTTTGGACAAGTGTGCCAAAATTAATCTGAAGAAAGAAAAGATTACTGGCGTTCCTAAGGACCCTGAGCTTGTGGATATAAGTGTTATTAGACATCTTAATACTGGAGAGATCTATACATACCTGGGCGTGCCTCAAAGCCGCATTCAGGACGTAACATCAGTGAAGGAGTCTCTCCGAAGCAGATACAAGCATCTTCGTCGACAGATTTGGTCTTCCAATCTGTCGGCGTTGAACAAGGTATCTGCGACTAACATGCTTGCCGTCCCGGTTCTACTCTACTCGTTTGCGGTGGTTCAATGGACGAAGAACGAGCTTAAGGCCCTTGATGTCACCACACGTAAGATCATGCATATGCATAAAAGCTTGCATATCAATTCGTCAGTTCCGCGATTATACATTTCACGCCGTCAAGGCGGACGCGGACTTCTGAATCTCCCGTGTCTTCATAACCGAATTGTTCTAAGTCAGGGATTGGGAGCAAAATGACGCTCGCCACTTTTCTCTTCTCTAGGCAAAGGGGCGAATACAGCAGGTCAGTATCTTGTCTCCGCCGCCTATGAGTTCAATGAGTTAACGTGACGCCATAAATCTCGTTCAGGGGACTTGAGAAATTTTTTTGGTGGGTCCCGTGCCGGAATGAGAAGGGGTCTGTGGCTAGCTGTGGTGTACGTCTCTTCTTGTGCAATGAAATGGACATGTGTTGAACGTTCACGCTTTGCAGTGCGTTACACCCAACTTTTTGAAGTCTGAACGCCGCAAGGCGTGACGTCTGATATCGAAGGAAAGGCGTTTTCACGGGATGAAGAGAACTCTCAGCAAAACTGGACGCTATCCGAATCCCGCCGTGAATGAACCGCTTTTTCAGCTCCTCACCAGCTCCTCACGGAGAAAATGGGCATATCTTTTGGGAATATAACATTCATGTATACTGTTTTAAATTTGTCTTTCTTGGTTGAATTGAACTGGGTTTGTTGTAATACTAATACTACTCTTGTTACCAACTATCTTAAAAATTCATCTGTATGGTTTACAAGTAATTTATTTAGTTGAAAATTCGTTTTTTGGGATGTATCTCATTTGGTACAAATTTCATCTTTTCAATTGAAAATGGAACTGTTTGGCTAAACATAAATCTATTTCCGTTGAATATTCGGTCGTTCTTACATGAATTTTACTGCTTTTGATTTTCAATTCAAACATTTGTGGTTTAAATATTTCCAGTCTTACATTTCTCCTTCGGAAGTCATATATATGATGGTTGAAAATTTAACTATTTTGTTGAAAATTTTACTACACTGTTAAATATTAACTTCTTTTGGTTGGAGAAACATTTCTGTTGTTGAAACTTGAACTCCTTTGTTAAATTTTTTTTAAATACATTCTTCAACTTACAATTAATGTACTTGTTTGAAAATTCATATTTGTAGGTTGAAAGTTCAACTATTCCATTAGGTAAAAGTGTTGTAGGAAAATATAGAAGATAAACGTTTATTTTTTAGCCTGCTGGCCTTAAAAAATTGACTTGCTTACACTTCCATTTTTTACAGAATTTTCTTACAACTAACCCTTAAAACTAACATCCTTCCACACCTTATATCTAACGCCGCTCGCTCTTATCGCATTGCCTTCCTCGCTTCGCCTCGCCTCGCTCGCATTCCCTACTTTCTTGCTTGCCTCGCATTACCAAACTCGGCCTCCGCGACTAATACCTAATACTTACATATCTACTATTTACAATATTTACAATTACTTATATTTACTTCCTCCTCTATTTACAATCTTTCCTTCTCCATTCCTCTTCCTCCTTCCTTCTCTTCTTCTCCATCTTACCCAATACTCCCTTCACCCATGCTACTGTCCTTTCCACCTCCACGCACTCCTCCAACCAGTGCTCCACTCTTGCCTCCCCCTTCCCACATACTTCACACATCCTCTTTTCCCTATCGAGCCAGAACCTATTGAAACCCTCCATGCACCCACATCTCATCCTCGCTATAAGCTCCTGACTTCCTTTCTCTCCTTTCTCACACAAATATTGCGCTCTCGCCCTTGGCATAATCCACACGTAGTTCCCATTAAACCTTGTCTCTCTTATTCTCTCTTCCCCTGCTGTCTTCTCTCTCTCCATGCTGTTTTTCTTAACCAACTCATATACCTTCCTTCCTTCCTCATGCATCCTTCTCAATTCATCAATATGCAGTCCATTCGTTCTAAAATACCTTTCTCTTTCAACCTCCATCTTCCCACCCCCTCTCCTGTTCTCCTTCTCCCACCAACACTCCCTAACCAGCTTACTTCCCCCCTCTTCCAAAAATTTCTCCTCATATTTACACGCTCGACTCCCCGCTAGAATCCCTACACTCGTTCTCCCCGTCTCCCTCCTGACAATATAATTAGGCGTGTTCCTTGCCAACCCCAGTGTCCACTTTACATACCTCTCCTGTATCCTATTTACCTCTTCGCTTTCCTTCCACCCCCACACCTCTACTCCATACAATAGCACACTCATCACTAGTGAGTCAAACAATTTCATTCTCCTCCCAAAATCATCTGCGAATAACTTCTTTCCCAACCCCCACACCTGCCTCATCACCACATTTGCCCTCCTCACTCTCTCTTTTATGTGACCATCCACTCCGCCATTCCTCCGAAACAAGAAGCCCAGGTACACAAACTCTTTTACCGCCTGCACCGCCTTTCCCTTCCACTTCCACTCCCCTTCCTTATCCCTTCCACCTCCTTTTCTGAAAACCATAACCTTGGGCTTTTCCGCATTCAGTTCTAACCTGTTCTTATCCAGGTATCTTCTCAACCTCTTCATCATTTCCTTTAAGGCCTCCTCGCTTTTTGCCAACAACACTATGTCATCTGCATACGCTAGCGACCAAATTCTAACCCCTCCTATCCTGACTCCTCCTACCACTCCGGCCTCCAGCTTACTTTCCATATCCGCAATTAAAATCGCAAAAAGCGTCGGGCTAAGCGGACACCCTTGTCTTAACCCCCTATCCATCCAGAATCCCTCCGAAATCCCCTGTCCTCCTCTTACCTTATCTTTGGTTTCTTCATATATCTCCCTTACCCTCTCGATCAGGCCTCTCTCCACTCCCCTCTCCTGCATCGCCTCCCACAACCTCCCCCTATCCACCGACGGAAACGCGCCTTTTAGATCCACAAAAAACGCGTACACTCTCGATCCCTTCTTCGCTAATTCTCTATCCACCACGTGCTGCAGAACGTAGATATTGTCGATAGTACTCCTACCTGCCCTAAAGCCCGCCTGCGTCTCTGGCAATATTCCTTTCCCCTCGACATCCTTCCGCAGCCTCTCCGCTACTACCATCGCGTATACTTTGTACGCCGTATTCATTAGCGTAATCCCCCTATAATTTTCCTGCCTATCCCTCTCTCCTTTCTTATACAGAGGCACTATTAATCCTTCTCTCCACCCTCGTGGGAATCCCTCCCCCCTCCATACTTTCTTCACTACCTCCTTCAGCCTCTCCCTAACCTCCTGTGTACTAAACAGCCATGCTTCGTTCTCTAGCCCATCCAGCCCTGCTGATTTTGACCTTTTTAACTTCCTTATCTGTTTCTCTATCTCCTCGTCATTCAACTCCTCCATCTCTGCCTCCCCCGTTCTTCTACTCCCATCATCTCTCTTCCTTGAATCTGAGCCCTGAAATGATTCTTTAAAAAACTCCCTCCACTCCTCACCCCCTATCTTGTCGCTTATCCCTACTCTACGCTTCCTAAACCTATTTATTATCTTCCAGACGTCCCCTTCTGTCTTAACATTTCCTAACTCCTCCTCCATCTCTTTCTCCTTTTCCTGTTCTTTCTTCTTACACATCAATCTAAACCCCTTCCTAATTTCTACGTACTCCTCCCTTTTCGCAGTACCCTCTTTCCACTTCTTATACTTCCTCTTCACCTTTCTTTTCATCTTTTTACATTCCCTATCCCACCACGGCTTCACCATTTCTTTCTTCTTCTTTTTGAATACCTTCTTTTGCACGCACCCTTTCACTTTCTCTTTTAAATCCTCCCATATCTCTTCCACCGTCTCCCCTTCGAAGCGTACCTTCCCTAACTGCTCCTTATATTTCTCTATCGCCTCCCTCGTCCAGCTAACCCTCTCCCCCGTCGACACTTCTTCCCCACCTTGCCTTCCGCCGTTCTCACCCCTTATCCACAACCCTAATGGCTGATGGTCTGATTCTACCCTCCCTTCTACTGCGAATCTCTCCATCTCCTCCCACCCTTGCATATTCATAACTACATAATCTATTACCGATACCCCCACCTTACCTACGTATGTGTACTCTCCCTCTTCGTCCCCAGTTGCCATACCATTTGCCACCACCCAGCCTCTATCCTCCATCCAGTCCCTTAGAATCTCCCCCTCCTTATTTATTAACCTATCCTTTGAGTTCCTTTCGAAGCTCTCCCCTTCCCTGTAAAGGCCCCCTTCCCTCCCCATCCTCGCGTTAAAGTCCCCACCCAGTACCACCATACCCTCTTCTCTTTCACCTAACAGGTCTTCCACCCTTTCTTTAATTCTTTCCATCCCATCCTTATTGTACACTGTCACAAACTTACACATTACCCCTCCTATCTTTACTTTCCTCATTTGCACTCCCTCCCCCTCTACCTCTCCGTGAGCTTCTTCCTCTAATCCATCTCTAATCCCCGTTATAATTCCCCCACTAGCCCTTTCTTTCTTCTTCACTCTGACCGCCTCCTGGAGTCTCCACCTATACCCCCTTGGCAGCTTTGGCTCTATTCTATCCCATTGCTTTCTTTCCACCCACGTCTCTACCAGTCCTACCACATCAAATTCCTGGATATACCTCCAGAACTCCTCATCCTTCTTCTTTACCCCTGCTACGTTCCAGTAAAGCACCTTCACAACTCGCTACCCTGCATTACCCCCGCCCCCCTACTTCCTACGAAACAAATTCCCCTGCACTTCCTTCAACACCTCTTTCTCCTCGTCCCACACCCACATTTTCTCGTCTATTTTTATTTTCCGATATCCTACCTTCGCCGATCTCCCTTCACTCCTCTCCCTCCTAGCCCTGTCGTACAGCATTCTCTGTACATCCCTTTCCTTTCTCGTCAAATCGTGATCGATGAAAACTTCCTTATCCTTTATCCTATTTTTATTTCTCATTACCCCCAATTTTTCTTCCCAGCTCTCCAACTCCACAACCGCCACTTCTTTCTCCTTTCTCCCCTCCAACTTAACTTTCCCTACCCTGCCTTTATTCCACCCTATGCTCTGTAGCAGCGCTTTCACGCCCTCCCTTTCTTCCCCGCTCTTCATCTTCAACCCTCTTATCACAATATTATTTCTCCTGTCTGCCTTCTCCTTTCTCTCCATTCTCAACTCCATTGCCCTTATCCTTTCCCTATCCGCCCTCTCCTCCTTTTCATTCCTACGCTCTCCCACTTTCTCTTCTATCATATTCCCTACCCTCTCCCAAATACCTTTAATCTCGCCCCCGCTACCCCCGACTTCTATTTCCATTTCCGTCCTGCCCTCCACCTTCTCAAGCCTTTTTTCCGTCCTTTCTTTCCACGCCCTAATCTCCTCTTCCATCTGTTTTATTTTAACTTCTTTTTCTTTTCTTTCCCTCTCTAACCCATCTACTCTCTCTCTCAGCTCTTTCACCTCCTTTTCCCATTTCTCATCTCTGATTCGCAGGTCTTCCCTCATACCTTCCATCTGCTCCTTGGTCCCCCTTACGTCCTCCCTCAGCCCCCTGATCTCGCCTAACAACATCCCGAGAGCCTCCTTTTCCAACATCCCCTCCATTTTTTTTGGGGGGTGACCTCGGTGTTATCCCGCTTTTTTTAAACGGGCTCTCGACCTCGCTTTTCTCCGGACTCTCTTGGCTGTCTCTCTTCCTTTTCAAGAGATCCTCCCCGTCACTTGCGCTTGACGCTCTCTCCCTTACCTTCTCGCTTCCTTCGTTGCCACCGTCCCGGTTTCTCCCTCTCCCCGACGCACCGCTCGATACCGGGCGACGCGTTGTTTGGCCGTCGTGGCTTGTGGAAAATTCCCTCCCCGTCGGTTTCACTACCAGCACTGCCAGTACTCTCGCTGCCCACCTCCCGCTCTACCGCCGGTAAATGGGATCTATCCATGCAGTACCTGCCACAACCGACAGATGTCTCTGCAAAATGTTGGCGTGTTTCGCCGCCAAATTTTCCTTTTTTTTCCCCCTTTTTTTCAATTCCTCAGTCCCTGCAGACACCCCTTTCTCTCCCTTAGCATCCCCTAACTTTTCGAGAACCACCCTTGAACCCTCGAAAGCCCAGGACTCCTGACCACGAACTCCCCCGATTACTTGCCAACCTAACCTCACTTTCCCTATCCAGCTAGATACCACCTCCCACCCACGCTGAAACTCACTTTTTATCCCCCCAATTCACCCCACACAACCCTACTCACCTCCTCGGCTTCCACCCTCACACTCCACTCACACCTTCCACACAAATTCCGTAAAATTCTCTCTCCACCTGTCACTAAACACGTTCTCACTTCCGCCACCAACATGCAAGTCTTGTAGGAAAATATATACAAATGTATATAATACGACTATAATGATTTTCCTATCATGAATTTCCTTTACTTTTTTCGTCATTATAGGAATCATAGGAATTATAGAAATAATAATAATCGACAAAAAATTATGAGAAATTCACTATAGAAACATCACTATATCATAGTAGTAATAATAATAATTATTTTCCTATGATACTTTTCCGCAATGTTCTGGTTGAAAATTCATCTCTTTGCTTGAAAAGTTAAACATTTGGTTTAAAAATCATCTGTTTTGGTTGAAACTGAACTTCTTAGTGGGAAATTGATCTTTCTGGATTTTTATGTCGAAATTTTTTTCAAATATTCCACTTATCGGCTTGAACATTCCATTCTAAGTTTGGAAATTCTTCTCTTTTGGCAGAAAATATTTTTTTTATTAAAAATTCTACTGTTTTGTTGAAAATGTAATACATTTCGACTTTAAATGTATGAAATTCAAAGCGTTGCTACATAAGGTGCATGAATTCGTGAAATCTTCTTCGATGTCCTAATCCGGAAGCCAATAACAGTTTTGTCTGCGGTGCGGGACTTTATCTGTTTTGGAAGAAATATTTCATCTTTCTTAAATAAAAATGCAACTGTTCGTTTGAAAATTGAACTCTTTTTAGAAAATTTGTCTTTCTGATTTCGAAATTCACCTGCTTCAGAAGAAATTACAGCTATTTTGGATAAAAAAGCAACTTATTTTTTTAAGATTTGCTTTCTTTTTAAAGAAACATTCATCTGTTTTAAGAGAAATGTCATCTTTTTTGGAAAAAAGTGCAACTATTTGGTAGAGAATTCAACAATTTTATTACAAAGTCATCCTTTTTGTGTAAAAATTCGTCTTTTCTATTGAATATTCAATTTTCTTGGTAGAAACTTATTTCTTGATTAAAAATTCATATTTTGATCGTGAAAATTCTACTAAAATCTTTTTTAACCGAAAATTCAACTTTTTTTGTTAATTTATCTTTTTAATTCATACATTCATCCGCTTTGGTAACAATTCTGGATGAAAATTCAACTACTTTAGAAAAAAAAATTTTCTAATTAAACATTCAAGTGTTTTAAGAGAAATTTCATCTTTTAGTTGAAAATAAAAATATTTTTTTAAAAAGTCATACTTTTGGTTGAAAATTCTACTGCTTTGTTGAAAATCTAAAAAAAGAGCGTTCACGACGCAGAAACTCTTCTCCTCCTCACGCATCAGCTCGTCTGTAGCTGTTTGATGATGCCTGACGGTGAACACCTAGCTGGGAGCAAGAGTAGGCGGTCGCCAGTGGTAAACTCGAACACGATTTCTGACGTCGGTTCCCATCTGCTGGCCTAACCGTTTGCCTCGCGTTCACGTGGTCCGCTCGAGTACGGAGCTGCCTAGTTTTCGGGTGCCACGACCGTTCACTCTCTGCTCACCACACGAATCTTCCTACCTCGGCTAGCGCGAACGGACGTTTCAGTTCCTAAAACTGGGAAAATATGAACAGGGGAGGAGTGCGTCAGGAACGCATGGAGCGTTCACCCAGAATTTCGCTCCCAGTCCCTGTTCTAAGTACAGCTTAAATCGTTGCGAATGGCAGAGATCCTCTCCTAAAGATGGTCAGGAACCACGAGATGATTGACTCGACAAGAAAATGCACGGAAACTTTCACAGAAATGTAGAAAAACAGTCCTTGTCGAAGGTGCAAACTTTTGCTTTCCTCAAATCATATGGGCTTAATTCAGGTACAGAGGGTTTTATTTTCGCATGCCAGGACGGTGTCATTTCCACCTTAGCATACCGTGAGCGCATTTTATGTCAAGAAGTTCCCAGTGATAGGTGCAGAGCGTGTCATGCACACGCTGAGTACCTAGAACACATACTGTCAGGGTGTCCCGCCCACGCAGGAACAACGTATATCTATGGGGACGGCGACTGACACTTGTGCCAGGTAGGGTCGCTAGTGCGCGTGGAGATACGCAAGATGACGGTTCCAACGGTGGTAACGTCTGCTATTCGAATTATATCAGTCCTTCCTAACGCAGCGTTGAGGTGTTAGCTTAAAGCACTATTTTCGAAATGCCAGGTGTGCATGCGGCAATTGGGTGTAAAAATAAAGAAGCAAATCGCTTTCCAAATAACAAAAAACAAAGGAAACTGTAGATAATGCCTTGTGCCTGCGTCCAAGGTATATCTCCACTCACGATGCTGCCCTCTAAGCTGAGCTGGACAAATCGCCGTCCCAATAGACATAATGCGGCCCTAAGAGTGCTTTATTACCATCTTTGTCGCTCTTACGGTGTCGGTCGCGACCCTGCCCTGCCCAACGCTCCAAGGGAGATAGAGTCAATTGTTCGAAACGAGAAGTGCCAAATTTTCTGGAACTACGATTTTCGGGCAGCAATCTCCGTTGCGCACTCGAAGCCTGACATTGTTTTCCAAGACTTCGAGAAACGAACTACATTCGTGATCGAATTCTCGGCTCCGTCCGAATACAACATCACTGCAAAGGAGAAAGAAAAAGAGGAGTGGTATCAAGACCTTAAAAGAGAGCTGCAACGACTGTACCCAAAATATTCGGTGCGACTAATTGTCCTTGTGATAGGTGCTCTCGGAGGTGCGAAACTATCACTGGTTCGTAACCTTAAAGCCATACCAGCGTGCCAAAAATATGCCAAGGCACTTGCGAGATGGATGCAGAAAGCTGTCATCCTTGGGTCGCTTCGTGTCCTCAAGACACACGAGGGTTTGCCGGCCTGACGTTGTGATTTCGTCGTTCCCTGTGACCACCCATCTCACGGTTGTGAGGCGTGGCCATAGGTGTGATTTACCGCGGTTCTACTGGGGAATATTGACCTTTTTTTTTAGATGGCAGTTGCTCTTAGTGGGACCCTGCGGTGGTTGTTTAACTCTTTTTTTTAATTATATATGTATATTTATATGTAAACGTATATACGATTTCCCAGTGTAGACATTTGAACGCTGAAAGAAATCGTTTCTTTTTCTTAATTTTCCTCAAATTATCTCGTCAGTGGTGTTAAGTGTGGATTTTTCAGAGAGAAAAATTCGTTTTTCTCTTAATTTTCCTTAAATTATGTCAACAATGATTCTTATTCCTAAAATTTTGTTTTCTGCGTAGACGTTTAGCTGCAGAAAAAACATGTTTTTTCGCAATTATCCTCAAATTAAACTGTGTTACAAAAAAACTCAATATGCTTCTTACAAGAGTAGACATTGCAGGTCTAGTGGAACTAAACCAGGTGCATATGCACCATATTTTGGTAGGTGCATGTATATAATAAAGAAGTGTCTCGTCCCAAAATTTGGGATGAGTAGTCAAGTATTTTTTTAAAGGAACGTTATTCAACTGGGAACTGAGGGGAGTCTTCCGTTATTGTTATTTTTAACAACAATTATCTTGTAAACCGTAAGAGATAGGTAAAAATGGATGTCATTCTTGAGTTTCGAGTACCGAATATACTATACTATAGTATGATATCCATATTATAAACTGACATCGATTTTGACCCATCACTTACGGTTTACGCGATATTTATTGATAATAATAACAGTAACGGTAATTTATGTTTGGAACGTTCCCAAGCGGCGGACATTTTACACATTCCGGGAACGTACCGTGCTATTAGGGATGGCAGTTTTTCCTATTTTCTGTGGGAGAAATAAGAAATGCGTAGAATAAACATAGGAAGAATGCCTTTACTATTGTGTTTTGTAAACTTCAGTCTTTCATAGGTTGTATAGAAACTTTCTTTTGGTATAAGTACATATATTTAATCAATTATTATTATATTTCAATGAATTTAGCAACTTCACAGTTTAATATTCACAATAGTAATTCTGGAAATAATGACTAGAAACATAGAGCCTCCCCTACCCCCACCTGCGTGAAATATTTTAGGAGACCCCTTTAACAATAAAAAAGAGCAGCACATATAATACAGAGTATTGTCCTATTTTGAGAAGGAGGTGGAGTTATTTATTGCTTATAGTAGTGGAAAAATTTGGTTATTTTTAAAATAAAAGCTCAGTCTAGGAGTTGCATCACTGGATATTTCGAAAAAATATATTCGCTTTATTTACGTTGCGGCGATTCACTACAACTAATCTTGATTTAAATGGATGGAGGTAGGTACAATGTCTGATCAAACCCCAACTTTAACCTAGTGTACCTCAGAAACGAGTTAGGCTGTCAGGGGCGTAGCTACCGCCGTATCAGCCTATAATAAAGCCCCCCACCCCCAAGAAATTTTAATACAGGGCCCCCTCAGGGCTAGCGACGCTACTGTAGGCTATGGTTTGACACCCTTCAATTGCAAAAAAAATTGCAAAATAACTTCATTAAAAACCCATTTTGTCATAATGTGGATTGCAATTTGTATGAATTTTGCTTTCGCGATAATGGCGTATGCGTACTTTTGTAACTTTGTAACTTTTATTATTAATTTACTTTTGCTTCAGAAATATTGTAAAATTCTCAATAAAACAAATAACGTTTTTTTCTTAAGGATTAGCTTTTTAAATAGGGTCATCCACTTTTATTTTTTTATTTTTACATATTAAAGTATATCGACGCCTCCATTCGATATGAGTCTATGTGCGGACAGCGCTCTGTATGAGACTATTCCCTATGCTTATACACAGCTCATAGTCTCATACACGGCGCTGTCAGTAGATAGCAGACTTATATTGAATGGAGGCATCGATATGCTCTAAATCTAAAATCACTAAAAATACCAGCATAGCGTAAAAAAAACAGCGCTACCATTGGTGCTTTGTGCCTAAATGCAAGAGCACGACTGCCAAAAATCCAGGAAAATTATTTATAT
>CAKNYM010052913.1:483493-549478 GCA_932195095.1 Andricus curvator
TATATATATATATATATATATATATATATATATACAGTAAAACCTGTCTATGCTGGCCAGCCGTGGTTCCATCAAAATGTGGCCAACTTAGGCAGGTGGCCAACTTACAGAAATTATGTTTCGAAACCCCTGTTTTTTTCATAATACATACTAGTACGCGCCTATGAATGAAATGAATAGCAAAATACGTTACTTTGAGATGATGGAACTTTTCGAATCTTCACAGAAAAACAGCGGAATCATTTTTGTTGCAGCTTATTTGTTATGTTCTTGAAATAATAGTCAACTCTATAATCTTCTTGCGTTTTGTACCCATTATACAGTCGTTGACGTTTCGTTTTAATGAATGTTCCTATTGTCCTTAGAAGAACGGTATGTATCGAAGCGATTATACGCTAGACTGAAATATTTCTACGTCCAGTCGGTGATCCAAGATCAAATGAATTGAATCTTCACAGTTCACTATTTCATGTTATCCCACATTGGCTTATCATTGGCTGGCCATGAAAGAGTGGGGGATGACTTACTGGTACTGGTCGTTGATGTTTGAGTGGGGCTTCTGCTGGCTAAGTAGCTTACTAGTTTTCTGAGTCGATGTGGAATAAAATAAAAGAGACTACTGGAGAGGTTGAAGTCATTTGGTCTCTAATCTTCAAGCGATATCTGTCTGAAAATTGTAATTTACCGCTCTGCATGAATATCAGTGGCCACCTTTGGCAGGTTGGCACATGTGAAAAGCTTGCAAAAAGGCGGCCAAGATACAAGATAGACAGGTGGCCAACTTATCGAAGAAGGATCCTATTAAAGTCAATGCAAGTTTTGCGGTTCTGTAAAAACCAGTCCAACTTAGACAGGTGGCCAGGTTACAAAGGTGGCCAACTTCACAGGTTTTACTGTATATATATATATATATATATATATATATATATATATATATATATATATTGTAACCCGCGAGTTACAGAACCAGCCTGGGCATAGGCAAAAAGAATATCTCCTGCGTGATGCTCATAGAAAAGCAGCATCACACAGGGGAAACTCTAAAGCGCAGGCTCCAGTACTCCCACGCAGCTAATATTACGTAAGCGTGGGAGGGCAAAGAGGAGCGAAGGAAATAAAAAGCGCTTCCCGGCCGAAAAACGGCATTCTGAATCTTGCGTCTGAAAAGCGCAGATCACAGGGTGGAAACCATAGTGGTGGCACTCCCATTGACTCCCATGTATAGTTTTGAAGGCATTATGTTTTAGTGTCCGGGGGAACCGCTAGGTGGCGCTGAGAGTCAGTACAATGCAATGCGCATGTGCAACCATAATATTTTCAAATATTTCGAAATCTCGAAATTGGAAATTAGTCGAAGTGTCAAATTGAATTTGTTGTGTTAACCTTGTTGTATAAAATTTTCTGCAAGTTTTGTTGTGTATCTTGTTATACGTACTGTGTGCACTATTTTGTGATGATGTAGGGAAATGTGTTGATTGGTAAGTATTGAATTAAAAAAAATCTGCCCGCTTCGCGGGCACATTCTCATCCCGCGCTTTGCGCGCGGCTCGCTTCGCTCGCAAGTTTGAGCGCGCCTAGGGCGCGCGACTGTTGGATCTCGCGCTTCGCGCTCGATTATGTACTCACCTCGCGCTACGCGCTCGGGCGTATTTACATCGCGCTTTACGCTCGGCTCCTCTAGATTTTTGAACTTCGTGTTCGACTTCGATGAAAAGAAAAAGTTTGTTTGCAAATATTATAAAATTATCAAAACCTCTACATATTAAGTGATTGTTAAATTTGTTTTTATTTTAGACTGAAAAGGAACTTTATTTACTCAAGGTTCTATTGACCTTAAGGAACACATTCTCATCCAGACACTCGCGCTTCGCGCTCGATATTTGATTTGAAAATCATTTGAACCGTATGATAGAAACAAAAAAGTTTGAGCGCACTTACGGCGTGCGATTTGGGAAATACACTGAGCGCGCACTTTGTGCTTCGTATTATATGTTCTTCATATACAAATTACTAAATTTGTATTTGATTTCAAATGAAAAGTAATGATATAATTCAGGCGACAAATTTTATTAGTTAACATTTTATTTTAGCCTGTGCCGTTTATCAAAAAAGTTAATTTTTTCATTTTGAATATATTCTTACCACAAAAATTGATTACGGGTTTGTAAGTCTTTTTTGAATGCACAATTTTTGTTCATTTATATGTTTTCGTACCTTGCATTGTTTTTTCAAAAATTTGATTTTTTTTACTGTCAATGTTATTTTCACGAATAAAACAAAAACCACGCATCCTATCGAAACATGAGTCACAATAAATTTGTACCCCTTCCTTGGATGAACAAATTTTGTTTTGGTCATTTTTTCGTAGCTGGTAATATTCGTCTGAAAATTTGATTTTTCTATTTTCAATGCTGTTTTTTACGAATAAAACAAAAACTACGCATCAAAAAGTGAATGATAAGAAATTTGTAGATCTTTTTTAGGTGCACAATTTTGGTGAAATGATCTTTTCTGGTATCTTGCATAGTTTGACAGCAAAATGGCTTTTTTGATTTTTCATTAATTTTTTGTGCGATCAAAATTTGAATTTTTTATTTTTCAAAAAATTCAAAAAGTTGTTATGAAAATATTATAGGGGTGTTCAGGAATCAACGTTTTTCTCCTCTTGACTTTTTTTCATATCGTGCGTTTTTCGGCTTAAAATGTTCATTTTAGTTTGTTTTTTGGAATTTTGAAAATGCTATAACTCCAGTAATTTTTTTTTATCACAAAAAGTCATAAGAATATTTTGTTCGTCATTTTGCGTACTACTAATAACCGTACATAGAAATTTCAAATCTTCAAAAAAAGTGGTCTCAAAAATTTTCAAAATGTGCTCACTTTTTGGATTTTCATCCAAAATAGCTGGTTAACGAACTCATTCTCCATTTTTCGGCCATAAAAAAGTGTGCCAAAGCTCAATCAAATCTGATCATTTTTTCGAAAGTTATCGTGGCTACTGACAGACAGACAGACAGACAGACTACAGACAGACAGACACCTTCGTAAAAATCGTTTTTTCTGACTCAGGAGGTCTCAAAACGTGGAGATTTGATGAAAACCGACTATGTCAAATTTTACATAAAACCAATACCTTCTCATTAGAATGAGAATGTAAAAATAGAGTACCATTTGCTTGATTTGAGGTTACTTTGTTGTTTTCATATTTCGAAACAGTAACAAATAAATTAAAAATGATATAAATAAAAGTCTTTTTGAGAGATTAGGAGGTTTTTTTCTTCAAGCAAAGTTTGTCGTTTATAAAAATTTCTTTGTTAGAGAAATAAAAAATATTATTCTAAGACATAATCTCAAATGTAAAGCCAATTAATCCTTTTTTATTAAAACAAATCATACTTCTAGTATTTAAATATATATTTTACGTATGGAAAATATTTGTATATTTATCAATTTTGATAATTTTGCAATTTTATTTACAAGAAATTAAGTGAAATTTAATATTTACGAGAATTTGGGGGAAGCAGAGCTTGGAAACAATTGCTGTCAGGGATTTGTAGGTTCATTTACTTATAGTGTCCGGGGGAACCGCTAGATGGCGCTGATTTGGAAGCCAAGTCTTCAAAACAATACATGGGAGTGCCACCACTATGGTGGAAACCTTGTGAGAAGACTTGAGGATTGTTTGCTCACTTCTTGTCACACAAGTTCCTCCTGAGTGGAAGAGTTTCAAAATATTTGGCTTCAAAACCAAATATCCTGAACCTTTTTCCGTAAAGGATTGCGTTGCCTCTAAAAGAGCCGAGGGGATTATATCGCCAACGCTGTTTAGAAAAGGAGCTCAATTTTAAACTGATCTCTGTTCGTCAGAATAAAGTGGACGAATTCCTTTAAAGCGATTTCGAGCATTTTTGTATTTGAATATTGTGGCTAAGTTCCACCTGAAAGATTTATTAGTTTTTGACTTTGAGATTTGGCGAAAGGCCACTTTTACTTTTGGTGATCGAGTGATTATCCCAAAATATTATATTGGCATATTTTGAGCAAGGTGGAGGTTGTACCTAAGCCATTGGTCCGCACTATCCAATATAATATTCTCGCAATCTGATAATCGTATTTTAATGATTTACAAGCAGACGAGGAGTTACACTGCTCAAACTGGTTGAGAAAATCAATAAGTACGAATCTCAGGTTCTGAGGAAATACCTCGCTTTCAAAAGAGGACTCGGAAGGTCCTGATTTAAATTCAATCTCTACGAAAGAGATTTGTAAGTCGAGTCCGCTCGCCATCGCTCACCTTTACGTTCTCTCCGAGAGAACAATAAAGCCTTACCTGGGGCCTGTAAATTCCTCAGCCCAGCTGGCTCGCACTGAACGTGCCTATCTTGCGTTTTCGCCTCCTTGAGGCACTACACCTGATAGACAGGTAGTCGATAAGTTTATTGGTCATTATTACCAATTATATAATCTCCCAATTTATTATTGTGTGTCTTTATGAGTTTAATGTTTATTTTGACGTGTGGTCAGCCGCAATTAGGAAAATCCTAATAATCCTTACTATGCAAATCATCTTCCTAGAGTGAGACTTTTATTTCATGAATGCAAAGTAAACAAAGCCTCTCGGAAGCGTGCATCTCTTTTGCATAGGAAGGATAATACCTGAGTTAGGTTATTTTAAATAGCATAAAGAAAAAGATTGAAAAACAAATAAATAAAAAGAAGTAGATAATATACTATATGCCTTTAGGAGCTTAGATTTTATTTGAACGTAGATTTCTAGAATTTACCAGAATTTGAACTGCCCGTTGTGCAGAATACTCTTTTGAGTATAGACTTGATTGTACCTTCTGATTAGGATTTATATGCTTGTTTTGCATTATAGTCAAAGGGGAATTTATATTGAGATTTAGAATAGTCGACACGGATTAATTCTGCCCGTGGTGCAGAATTCCTTTCTTTTATAAAAGCATCTACCAAAGTCTCTTTGAAGAGAAAAATATTGAATAGAATTATAAGTTCGATAGAAAGACTTCCTCTCAGTGAGGCTTAATCAAATAAGATTATTTCTACTTCATCAGTAAAATAATAATTAATTAGCTAGGGATTTAGAGACCTGAAATGTAAAATATAGGGTAGCTCAGGCGTAATTGTATAAAAAGAACGTTATTTGTAATCGGAATTTTATCCTTTCTCCGTGAAAAATCCCTTCTTTACCTCTTTACATTGATACCTTTCTGATTTATTAATTAAATCCATAAAAGTTAACTTAGCCGAAAAATCGGCGGTTGCAATATATGTATATACCCAAACATAAGGAACGAAAAAAATGGTACAAAATTGTTCGGCCTGACATGTGCCCTACCACTAGGGTGACCAGACGTCCACATTTAGGAGGACATGTCTTCTTTTCGTTTGCTTGTCCTCATGTCCCCTTAAACTTTGGAAAACCCATATAATGTCCTACTTTTCGGTCAAAAGACTAACTTTACCTTTTTTTCATAAAATATTCCCGAGTGAGCGAGTGATCGAAAGCGAGAGAGAGATAACAAAAACGCATCTTAATTTACTTATGCTATTACATAACCATTACTTACAAATCTTTACGCTTCTAATTTAAGCGACTTCCATTTCCTTTTTCTTTCACTTCTCTTGTAACTCCATTTTGTCATCTTTTGCATCCTTTCATTCTTTCTCATTCGCTCCCCTAGCACCCTCTAACTCCTTCATCCACTCTTCCCCCTAACCCCTAGAATCTTTACCACATTCTCTTGCCAGCTTCCTTTACCTTCCATTCCTCTCCTACGTTTTCTTTAGCGCGAGGCTCTTCCATTGTTATGGTCGAGCTCACCCTTGCTTATTTTATTAATATTTCACCGATTTTTAGTTTCTAGACAATATCATTCCGCCTGAGGGAATACAAAAACTCTTGATTTCAATGAGCTAAACAGAGCTAATCCCGAAAAACAACGCTCTTTCATTAATTTGTTTATAACGTAATAAGCAATTCTTAATTATTCTCACCCACTGGGAATTATTTATAAATATTTTTAGCACAGACATAGAAAATCTTTTTTAAAACATGGTTATTCTGAAAAGTTAACCAAAAATGTCAATTTTGTTTTTAAATAAAAAATGAACCAAATATTCTATCACAAATCCAAATACACAACTCGTTTCAAAATTTAAAAATCTTTCATTTCAAAAAAAAACCTTCAAGTCGAATAAATAGTGTAGGCTAAAAATGGGTTTGTCCACAGAAAAATTTTGTATCTCGCTGTACACCGGCCCTGGCAAAAGTCCTTCTAAGAAAAATACTTCTTAAATTAATATGCTCAAGCAATATATAATATAATATCAGACAATAATCTAAAATTTGTTTTAAGTTCTAGTGTGTTAACGTGTACTGTCACGAAGTCGGAATTATCATAAATAACTTTTAAAATCTTGCATTGCCATAAAAATACTTCATGCGAGTTCCACAGCTTTCAAAAAAACCTCTTTTATCATTTTTAAAAAAAATATTTTCCAATCCCCACAAAATGCAAAAAAATATTTTATTTACGCGTATAAAATTAGAATCCAAGAATTCGAAACGTGATATCTGACTTTCGATATACCCTAATTCAAATACTCAAAAATATACGAAAATTCAATCCAAAAAATAAAACAAAAAAACTTGCGCTAAATTCAAACGCCCAAAATTTTAACGTTACACTTTTGAACGATATAAATTTAAAACCATACTCTTTACTGACTGTGAACGCTAAAACTATCCCTCTTTTTTGTTTTCAGTTTTAGAATTTTTTTACTTTTTGATTTTAAATTCGTCCATATCTAACGTTTTATTTTTAAATTATACGATTTTAAATGTTTTAAGTTAAAATGGTATACTTTTGAACTCTTCATTAAGAAAAAAAGGAATTCTAGGGCTTCAATCCAGCTTTGAAGGACTAATAGCGAATCTTGCAAACTTGATTGGCAGAGCTGGAAAAGAGAAGGGATCATCTTTCTGTACCGCCAAGGCTGTTCGTCGAAAAAGCTGAACGAATAGACGCTGCGAATTTTAAAACATGAAATTATTTGTACTTGCAAGAAACACGAAAAAGTAGAGTACAATGTAATATGTACTTAAATGTCTAAACCTAGTAATCTTTAAGAGCAAATTGCCAAAGGCATCTATTTTCAATTAATCGTAATGAAACATTAATTTATCTTACATTATATACCAAAGAAAAATCAAAAATTACAGATTGCATCCTATGTACTTTTGGCCAACTTTTTATTTTTAAACTTAATAAAATATCGTCCTGTAAATTCGGAAAATGGAAGAAAATATATCAACCCACCGCTGTCTGGCACGTAGAAGTTTGTATTTTAAAAGGAAAAGTTGTTAAGTTAGCATTTTTTGATAAGAACATTAAAAACAGAACTTAAAAGCAAACCAAATTAAATTGTGGGCTGAAGTAAAAATATTTTTATAAATATGGAAGTCAACACGCACTTGAACTGACACGACAAGAAATTTTAAACCCATGGTTTTCATTTTATCAACGTCGATTGATTTAAAAAATCCGGTAGTACGCTAATAGTTGAAAAAAAGTTCACATACACATTCAATAAAAGATTTTATTCATAGTTCTATATGTGATAATTGACAATACTGTTGATTTTTTCATTTAAAAAATGGGTAACAATGATTCCGAAAACTTGATAAAATTGTGCTTCACAAAAATAAAACACTAAGCAATTCAGAACCCATGATACGAAAAATATCTCTCATTCATTAAAAGCTTCGTTTTTCTGATAAAATAAAATTGATCTGCATTTTACCAAGCAATGAATTTGAATATATAATCTTGAAGTAAAGAAAACGTATAGTTTAACTACTTACTTTAAGCAGAAAAACGAACACTTGTGTTTTGAAATACACGTAATATTATTTTAATATACACAATGTTAATTAATTCAATAATTTATCATTAGGAGTCCAATGTATCATACATCAGATTCCTATCCGGAATTCTGTATTTCTCCTCTTCTTCGTCGTTTTCATACTTTACTGCATCAAAGTAAGCTGGGTTCGAATAATTGTCCCCATACTCGGGATAATCTGCAATAAAGCACAATTATCAATTACTTTACATAATTACTCAACCAAATTAGACAATAAATAGAAAATATCAAGAACATATAGTAGTTTCTGAAGTTATATGTATAATTAAAATTAGGGTTTTAGCGCCGTTTACAGAAAAAAGTTACCAAATGACTACCTTTTTCAAAAACAAACAAATTTGATTGGTCGAGAACCTGGATGCGAACTCTATGTGAAATCTTAATTTAATGAATAATGCACACACAAATGATTCACTCCTTTAAAATAATCCATTTATCATTTCGCAAAATTAGAAACGTAACAATTTGATAACTTTCAATTTCTTAAAAAGGGCGCTAAAACTTTAATTCTGATTAGGTGCATATTTCGAGATAAACGCTTTCAATATAAACAATAATCAATATTATCATTCATAAAATTCATATAAAAAAATTATTAGATATCACCGAGGGGTTAACAACTCGTGAAGTCACTGGTGAGAAGACACATGAAGTCACTTGAATTCACATGAAGTCACTGAAATCACTTGAAGTCAGTGTACACTACATCGGTAGAGTTGTGGACCCCTCGGATATCACAAAATTTTAATTATTACAAAAAAAAGTGTGGAACTGTAAATAAATATTTGCGTTATGCGAGAGATTATTTTTCTCACCGTCAAGCGGTTCTTCCTTAATAAGAACTTTGATGTCCTCATCCGTGCGATCATTGCGTTCTTTCCTGTCTCTGTGCTCACGATCACCGCGATCACCACGATCACGATCACGTTTGTCCCTCTTCCTTTCTCTGTCCCTGTCAGTACTCCTTGATCGTCTTCTTTTGCGATCACGTTCTCGATCTCTTTCTCCTCTCTCCCGTCTTTCTCGAGGGGGACGCTCGATTTCCTCAATATCAGGATCAAATCCTCTTTCCCGACTACGCCTCCTCTTCCGATCTCGAGACCTAGTCCTACTTCTTCGCTTTCTTTCTCGCGATCTTCGCCTTTCCCTATCCGCACCACCACGATCGCGATCCCTGAATAACAGATCAACTCCATTAGAACATCAAATAATGAAGTAGTTATTGCAGATAAAATATTCAGTTACTTCAAAAGCTAAATAACTGTTTAAAAAAATTATTTTTCAAGAAGAAAAGCATAAAGGTGTAAGAGTTAAAATTTGGAAAGAAACAAAACGTGAAAGCTTTCGAATTTAAAATAAAAACACTTGCACGCATCTACTTGCAATACGTTTTAATCTTGAATGCCTTCAACGCGGAAGAAGTTTAATGGATCCCTAAAATGTACCTTATTCCTCCAAATTGTTTTCAAAATCTAAACATTTTGAATATTTGAAATCTGTTTTAATACGAAAACTCAACCTTAATCACAATAATCAATTATTTCAATTCCTTCTCAACCTTCTTTTCAATATAAAATTTAGTTTCTTTCAATTGTCCATAACTTTCTGTTTTCATTATTTGTTATGATGTTTCAACCAGGCCTCAGACTCACTTCAGAGATAAAAAACAATGTAGTAAGTGTTCCAAATTTGAAAAAAGTGTAAAATTTTTTAAAGTATTAAACTTATGTTTAGTCTGAATTTAAAAGTGTATAATTCAAAATTAAAAAGTGTGCAATGAACAATATACTTTATTTTTCAAGCAAAATTTCTAGTTTTCTAGCCTAATATTTTTACAGGATTAAAAATTAACATCCATGTTTATTTAAAATGTTATTCTTTAGTCTATAGATTACCAAAATTCATATTTATTTATCGCAGTCTTCGTAACACTTCGCGGTCTTAAATGCGAACTGAAATAATAAAACCCAGTAAAAAAATCAAACTATTTTTGGTTGAAAGTTCATTCTTTTCAGTTGAAAAGTCTACTACTAAATGTTTGGTTATGAATTCATATTTTTTGGTTAAAAATGTTATTCTTTGATTGAAAATTGAATTAATTTGTTGAAAATTAAAAAATTTGGTTAAATAGTAGTAGTCTAGTTTACTACCCCTTAGCCACGGATTTTCCGATTTCTTGACGATTGTCTACGTTTTTTTTCAAGTATTATCACTGAGGCTTTGGGAATATTTTATTCCTATTTTATATTGTTTGAACATGACACTCATGATTTTTTCAGCCAAAAATATCGTTTGCTTTATTTGGAGATGTGTCCTTTAAGGGCTACTACCTTCTTAGTTTAAAATTTAACTGTTTTCTTGAAAATTCGTCTTTTTGGCTTGAAAATTCAACAAATTAACTGAATTTCTTTTCTTTATTTTACTAACAAATTCTTTTTGGTTAAAAATTCAACTATTTTGTTGAACATTCATCTTCTTGGTTTGATAATTCATCTTTTTCTAAATAAATGTCACCTTTTTGGTTAAAAATGCAACTGTCTGGTTAAAAATTAATCTGAATGTATTGAAAATTAACTTTTGTGTTCAAAATTCAACTTTTTTGTAGAAAGCACGTATTTTCGGCTGAAAAATTCCACGCTTTGGTAGAAAATTTAACCGTTAAGTTAAAACTTGATGCATTTTGTTGGACATTCGTTTTTTTCGTAGAAATTTAATTTTTTTGTTAAAAATGCAACTGTTCAGTTGTAAATTAACCTGTTCCAGTTGAGGATTCAACTATATTGTTGAAAGTTCGTTTTTGTAGGTTAAATCTTACTGTTTTTTATTTTAAATTAAAATATTTTTTTGTTGAAATATCAACTATTACATTTTTCGTTGAAAATTCATCCTTTTAGGTTGAAAATTCAACTTTACGGTTGAAAGTTGAAGTAATTTCTTAAACGTTCTTTTTTTTTGTTGAAAAGCCATAATTTTAGCTGAAAATTTGTTGTTTTCTTTTGTTAACAATTAATTTTTTGAACTGAAAATATAAAAAATAAAAATTTTGAAAAATCAACTGATGGTTGAAAATTAACTTTTTTGTTGAAAATTTATATTCTCGGGTAGAAAATTCAACTGTTTGGTAGAAAAATCGTCTTTTTGACTAGAAGATTCAACAATTTGGTAGAAAATTCAACTATCTGGTACAAAATTAAAATGTTGTGTAGAAAACTCGTTTTTTATTGAAAATTAATTCTATTAATTGAAAATTATACTGCATTTTTAATTACAAATTTATCTACTTTTAGTTTAAAAATTCAACTATTTAGTTAAAAGTGTTTAGAAACGAAAAATGTATGAACTAAAAATTATTCAAATAAAATTTGGACTGAGATCACATCACACTGTTAATAACTTAGGAATTTTGTTGAAAATTCATCTTTTTGGTTGTAAATTTAACTATCTGGTTGAAAATTAATCTTCTTGGTTCAACATTCTTACGGACCCTGACGAAGGGGTGTACGTGGTTCAAAATTTCAGAAAAAAACTTTACGTAATTTATGCACGGCACACTAAGATAGCGGATATATTATTTTAGCCAATTAGCGAAGAAGTTAAAAAATATTTTTCACGGAAAAGTAAAAAAATAGTGGCATCAGCGGACAATTGTGAGAAAAAAGTGTCTGCAGTGTTATTTTTTCAAAATAGTAGCAAAATAGTGTCATCGTTCAAAAAAGTGTCAAATAGTGTCAATAATATGGCGAATTCGAGGCTTGGTCTACGTACACCAAAAATTTGGTAGGAATAGCCTAATTTTTTAGGTACCAGTATACTGCATGCACATAAAAAAGAAAGTAGGCCATAAATCAAACCAGTATTTAAGGAAATTTATATTTTTCATATAAATAGATAATTGAGTACGAACAAAAATGAAAAAAATATTAAATACCTGTCCCTGTCGAAACGGCCAGTGGCTTCCCGTTCCCTTTCCAGACGATAACGCTCTCGTTCTCTCTCGTTGTCCTCCCTGCCCGAATGTTTAATATTTACCTCGGGACCTCCTCTTCTTGTACCTCCAAGGCCTCCTCCTAATCTTCTGGGAAGCCACCCTTTCACTGTCCGTGCGCGTTCGACATCCACTAACACTCGTCGTCCATCTATTTTTTTGCCATCAGCATGCTTGTATGCAGCTAAAATTGCCAATATTGTGGTTGAACTTTCTCTGACTAAATTCACACATTCCTACAAGTCGTATCGATAATCTAGAATCTGACATCTATTTCGACTCTTGACCACGACATTCTTACCTTTCAATATAGAAGATACCTAATATGGTACAGAAATAAAAATCTACTCTTCCTCTTGACAACAATTTTTACAAATTTTAAAAATCAGAAATATTTTTTGTATGATCAAGAAATATATACGTTATTCTCACTAAAAAGTTGATAAAATTAATTACACATGGATAGAAAACTAATATATCAACAACAACAATATATATACATATATATATATATATATATATATATTCTGTATGTTCTAGACAGAAGAAAATTGGGCAAAAATATTGATAGCAAAGTTATTCCCTTAAACAAATATTAACTTAAAGATTAATAATCACACTTTTGTACATTCAGTAGCAAGAATTTATTAGAAAAACTCGTTCACTGAACAGGATGGAATTAATTTATTATTATTAATAATAATAAATAGATGACCTTCCTGTTCAGTAAATCAATAAAGCTACTGAAATTTTACGACCGAATATCATAAGAAATTACCAATATAAATGGTTGTATTATGAATTCATAATTTGTGCAATCAACCAATTTCAAAGAGCCCGAGACATTCTGAAACTTCGAATGGGAATTGATCAACATCGACGTAAATGATAATGGATAACACGCCAGGAACTCTTTTCCAAATGTTGTCAACACGGCATGTTTTTAACTATAATGAACGGAAGCTCTTGCGACTTTTATACTTCTATTTACTCGTTGCGTGCACGTATGTAACAAATCGATACTGCAATGAAGGAAGGTCTTAGTTTTCTTTTGAAAAACTAAGCGAAATTTTTGAATAAGTGAAATTTGTTTTCAATTCAAGCGAAATACTGTAACCAATTAATTTATAATATTCAAATGTAGTCCTGATGTAGAATGATTCAGTCAACTATTTGGTATCGTTTTGTCTCTTCTAAGCAAACAACGTTTAATTGAGAGTAATTGAATGAAGAAATGGTAGAAATGATTATTTGTATCATTGCACTTCTGCTAGAAACCTACCGAATTTGTTTTACCGAATTTGTATAATTTTCTCCACCAAGTTTCCTGAAGATCTGACATTCTTTAAGTCACCTTACCCAATGACTATTTTTTCGAAGGTACTTTATTTAGGTTGGTAAGATGTCTGTAAATTTAATCACCAGCTGACAAAATGACGCTAACTGATATAAAAAAAAATCTTTAAAAAAAAGATGAAGAGCAGGTGTTTTATAAATTTCCTCATACTCCAGATTAATATTTGACGAACTGGCTTTTAATTTTTCAGAATTAGGTACAACTTCAGATAATTAGAAGTAAATATATATCTCCTATCTATTCAAACCTTCAATAATAATAATATTAATAAATGGTAAAAAACTTGTATTAAATTTTGTTTACAAACTAAAAAAAATATGAATACTTGAATAATTTGAAGAGAATCTAGATAGAACTATTATTATACCTTATAATATTGAATTTAATTCGTACAACACTAGAATCATCCAAGATCAACTTCTGTCAACCAATAAAGCAAATGTTTCGATGAAAGATACACGAGAATTGCTTGATGTAGCCGATCATAAAAATTCACTAGCGTGGTACAAATTAAAGATTCTTGATTGCTAGCTTTCGAATTGACAGACTCTTAGTACCTTAAACCTAGAATATTCTATTTTGAAAAAGAGTATATCAGATACAAAAAATACCTACCGCGGCTACTTACGTCGGAAGTTAACACAAAGTTTAGAAGTACTTTTAATCGTGAAATGAACTTGTGACTCGCGAGCCCAGTCTTCTTAAGTTCGTTCAATTTCCAGAAGTTTATTTTGCTTTTACCTGGTGCGCTTTCTTTTTTTTACTTACTATTAGACCGTGCGCATTTACTTTTATGATTCTAATGTTATTTGCATACTTTTTAAGTAAATGTGTGTAACAATGTACTATTCGGGTAAGACCGTTTGAGAAAAGTCAATTACTCTCCGAACATACACCTCATACATACAATACTTATCTGAACACACTTAAAAAATAAAAAGTTCAAAGGCTGACATCAAGTTAAGTAGTATTCTAGATCGAAATTGATAGTCTTAAGGACTTTTAAAGAACCAGGCTAACACGATGGAGCGATAGATCTAGAATAAATGCGCGAAAATGATCTACTGAATTAAAATTGTTTAAAATGAAAATAAATAACTTTTTCTTTCACGCTTGTAGTTCAGTTATTTTATATAGTCTCAGATAAAATCAGAGTAATAGCAAAATAAAATCACGTCCATGAAGTTATGTATGCAGGTAAAATTAAAATATAAGTAAAGAATAATAATTATTCATAAATATTTATATTGTTCCGAAAATACTAATTTGTGAAATTTCTCCTACATGACCTAGATCCTAATACACCGTGCATAGTCTAATGTAGCAATTTCATGTCAAACTAACTAGTATGTATATGTAATTGTATAAGTAATGACACTTAAAATCAACCCCTACTCGTTGTATTCAAATTATCAAAAGCTTTCGTTCTCTCTGCTAATGTTTTCTACCAACTCAAAAAGTTCTGAATCAATCTATTCGTTAAAAAATTTTCACTTAATATAAAAACCAAAAATTCCATGAAATTTAATTTCATGAATTCCAGGAATTTCGATTGGTAGGATCAAAAATTGCATCTTGAGCCATAGTTACAAAAGAAATATACCTCTGTTAAATAACCAGGGTGGCCAATCAAGAAGCTAATGCGGAACAACTCTAAATTTGAAGCGTTTAAAATTGGAAATTGAACATTCAAAATTAGTTAATTTTCTATGTTTTCAAGTTAATTATTTGACTATTAAGGGTTTCAATTGGAAATTGGAAATTTTTGAACAATTTAAATTTGCAAGCAAACCATTTTTTATGCTTCAATTAAGAACTGCACAAACTGTAAGCTCTTTTAATTTGAAATTGCCTAATTCTCAAAATGTCAATTTTAGTCTTATTTGGAATTTAGTGAAATTATACCCTTTTAAGTATCTGTTAAAGGGCTTTAATTTTTTGAATTATTGTGAACCAAAATATGCCGAATTTTCCAATCTAAAAATTGTTCAAATTTGAAGGATTTTTATTTAAAATTATTCCTTTAAATTGAAATAAAACTTTATAATTTTGAAAGATTTAATTAAAAAATTATTCAATATCACAATTCACATGCTACTAGATTAAAATTTTCCCACTAAGTATCAAACTGAAATCACTAAATTTGTAGCGCCTTCAATTTCAAAATATATAACTGTAAAGGATTTCGATTCGAAATTGTACAATATAGTTTAAATTATTCGATTATGATCGTTCTGAAATACTAATAATTAAAGTATTAAAAGGAACTCAATTATAATAATACAACTTTGAACAATTTAAATTTAAAACCAAACAATTTTGATTGCTTCAATCTAAAATTATTTAACACTTTCAATTCAATGTTCTTTCTACTTCAAGGGATTGAAATTTCAAATTATAAAAAATTGAATTTCAAAATAAGCTTGCTCAACCATGGCTTGAAGTGGACATTCAAAGATATACATTTTCAAATTATGAACGTTCCGAATGAAACAGTTAAGAATTTTGAGACTTAAAAATTATTATTTTCAAATTCAAGCCTCGAAGACTGATGATATTAAGTGACATTTAAAGTGACTGGGTAAGTTTTTCTATTAAAACTAAGAATTTACCAAATTCTCATCAGATCATAAATACACTTATATTTTCCGGTTCCCCAATCCAGTAGCCACCCTGAATATGTACTAAACTGTGCCTACTCTGAATTATGGAAGAAGTCAACTTAATATATATCATTGGATCCGAAAGATTGGGTCGGTTTTTATCGCATGTATAAACAAAAAAAATACTATGGCTTATAGTGCACTACTTTCATCCGAGATGGTCCCTGAACCTTTTCCCCAAATCCCAACGATCAATTTCAATATAGAATGCTAAGTTTTGATGATCAACATTTAGAAAAAAGAACTTTTACTTATACAAGAATCGTTAAATTCGAGCACTTAACGAGTGTGACCAAATATTGTATAGCCCCTATTGGCTCATACAGGCCACAAACATTTTTTTTTTCAATTTTTTAATCGAAAATGTTAAGCAGGATAAGCACAGACTCTAACAAACTTTGTTGTATGTTGGATACACATACAAACCTATCATATCAGGCAGGTTCAGGGATTTTGCATGGAATAGCGAACGGCACTAGTTGCCGGCAGCGGCCACCACGCTGTACCAAGAACAAGATAAAAACTGTATTAATCAAAATAGCCAATATTTCCTTTGAGTGAGTCGTTTATCACATATGAATTTAAAATATGGCATTCCTGCATGGATATGGCGGGATTCCCCCTATTGCCCTAACACCGACTCGTTTCGGAAGTAACGAAAATGGGTAAGTTTATCTACTGCCCCCAACCCTCTAATCTATCTGGAAGTGAGACTAACTCGGGTGAAGTTTGACACTATTGGGACAATCGAGAATGGGTAAAATGATCATGTTTTGAATTTCATACTCACAGTGCATGTCCCTTTCGTGTTCATACTCAATAAAAGCGTATCCCCTAGGCTTTCCATTAATCGTATTGTGAATTACCACAATCTGAAATCAGATTGAAAGGGTCATTTTAGTAAAACTTCAACTTTTATTAAAAAAAAAAAAACTGGCTGGCAGATTTCCAAGAATTAAAATTAAAGTTTTAACCTATGCAAAGCAATTACCTTTTTCACTGTTCCGTAAACCTCAAATTCTCTTCTGAGTTTTGACTCTGAGGTATCGTAGTTCTAAAATCAAAAGCAGAAAAAGTTTCTCATCAATTGTTGATAGAAGAGCATAACGTAGTTTATGAACGATAGAATTTGATATGAACGTTTATGAACGATAGGATTTAATATTTGTCAATGATTTGGACTTACGATGCGAGCAATGAAGAGAGTTTTAAAGGGATCAGCAGTGACCGCTGGAATCCCCGCAGGATCCCAAACGGCGATTTCTTGTTCTAACTTGTAAGCTGTCTGCTCAGCTCGTTCACGTCTTCTTCTTTCAATGCGCTCCTCTCGAGTTTCAACACGCAAAGGAGGTGGAGTATCCTTCGGATCCTGTAAACAAAAATATATATAATAATGTCAGGTCCGGCGTTTTTTGGGAAGCACTGTTCTTTAATAAGGGGTTTCCCGCAGATCGTTGCTTTTTTCTAAGCGCTCCTTTTGCGATTCAATAGAGTTAAGGATGTATCAATTACCCGTATTCAAAACACTTTTTGAAAATTTTTAATGAAATTAGGGACAACAATCTTTACAGTACTCTTGAAATGATTATGTAACAGAGAAGTTAGAATTTTATGAGAAAACAAAAATGTTCTGTGGAGAAATTGTTCGCAGAAAAAGAACAGGGAAGTTTTTTGTAAAGGGTTATTACACATATATGACTTGTTTGAAAACTGTGAAGGTTGAATTTTAAGCGGGTATAAACTAGAACCGGCCATAAGGGCCCTTTTCATGCAGACGCCCACATATTTCCATGTAAGTACTAATTTTAGTACTATACTCTGTTCAGCGAGAGAATACTCAACGCAAAAAAGGAATTTTCGTCCAGTTTACGCAGGCTGTTATAAAAAAAGTGGAGTTTAGGCGTGGTTTACTGATTTTCAAGTTTCCACTTTAAAGGAATCCTTTCCATCGAAATGTATGGCCTCTCAAATTTCACGGCCGATTGTCCGGATAGGAGCACAGTAGTATTTACTCCGCCCTTTAATGAAAAAACTGGGCGATGTTGAGTATTCTCTCGCTGAACAGAGAATAGAAGTAATTACAAAACTGGAGAAGAAAACACCCACCACGCCAAAAGGTGGTGCCACACAAGGCACAAAGGTCGGTGCCACGCAAAACATGGCTGCTATGAACAGTCCATTTAAATATGATTCATATTTAGTAACAATAATTTAATAAGAAAAGTATTTTTAAGTGTAGAAAATGCTATTTTTGGACTTAAAATAGTTTTGTAGTTTCGCAAAAGCTAAAGCTACGTCCAGAAACATGATGGAAGAACCTCACTTGTATGAATATTTAAAGAGCAGACAAGTCAATTCTTACAGTTATCCTCTGTAATATTTATATTTCTTAACCACTCACTGTGTTTATCTACAACTTAATTTTTTTCTAAATAAGTTCCGCCTTTTGGTTTCTACATTTCTAAGCTTTGACACTTTATCAAAACCTAAATTGAAGTTTTTATTTTCTTTAGAGCCTTTGGAGGCACAACTTCTCTCGCAACAACCTCGAGTTTTTAGATTATTTTTTTTATTCATCCGCTTGTATACAGCTGTCAAACTTGTATTTGCTTAATAAAGTACATTATGAACTCTCTATGCACTACCTTCACTCTTATTTACAATTTTTAGCCTTTTTACCCCCCCCCCCTTAAATATGGTGGAGGGGGTGGTTTTATTAATAATTTATGTGTGGGGTATGTAAATACAAAATATGTAAGCTTGATCGCCAGACTTGACTAGGGTATCCTGGGGTTTTTGGGGATCGCTGATTCCAAATCCAAGGTCCGTTGATTCCTATCACGTCAGAGTCAAGGTCATTTGAAAGGCAATTCGTAAGAAAGTTGATAAAAAAATCCTAAAAAATACGTATATAAGGTTTTGGGAACGCTGATTCCTTTGGGGTTTATTTAACAGCTTAATGTCAAGTAAGGGTAACTTATACATCATACTACCGCAACAGTATATATGACATGATTTTTTGTTACTTACGATAGTCCGGGATCTCGATAAGACTGTACCTTTACTTGACATTAAATGACCTTTACTTGACATTAAGCTGTTAAATAAACCCCAAAGGATTCAGCGTTCCCAAAACTTTATATATGTATTTTTTAGGATTTTTTTATCGCCTTTCTTACGATTTGCCCTTCAAATGACCTTGACTCTGACGTGATAGGAGTCAACGGACCTTGGATTCGAAATCAGTGATCCCAAAAACCCCAGGATACCCTAGTGAAGTCTGGTGATCAAGCTTACATATTTTGTATTTTCATACCCTGCACATAAATTATTAATAAAACCACCCCTCCACCCTCTTTAAGGGGGGGGGGGGTAAAAAGGCTAAAAATGGTAAAAAGGAGTGAAGGTAGTTCATAGAGAGTTCATAGTGTACTTTATTCAGCAAATACAAGTTTGACAGCTGTATACAAGCGGTTATCATTTTTTGAAGGGGTGGTGGAGGTGAATAGGGGGGGGGGGGGGGCCCTAATAATTTTTTGGGCCAAAAACCGGTCTTAGAGAACCTCCACCTTTATAACTTGATATCTTATTTCGCGTGGACGTGAGTAACATGACAACCCATTTGTGAACCCACATGGGATCTCAATATGGGATGGGAATCTCTATAGGCATAGGTATATCTTATAGAAAATCTAGATAGGGCATTTTTCAAGAACAACTTAATGATGCGCAGTAGTTTTTCGTGACTTCAAAGATTGACCTCATATTTCACAAAAAGTGAATAATAATCATATGTAGGATTTCATGTAGAACCGGAATATAGTACCGTAATCGATATAGGATACCATATGGGTTCCTATGTAGTTTGCCACATTAATCCCTATGTAGTTTACTATGTGGGGATTTGCAATGGGGATTAGTTGTTTAGTGCGACTAGAACCTACCAAATTTTGGAGAAAAAAAAACATTAAAAATATATCCAACGTAATTAAATTTGCAAAAATGTGTTACCAGTTTTGAGGTAAAAACTTAAGTCATCTATTAATACCCCTTTTCATCATTTTTATAATTTTTGGAATCACTTTAAACTTTAATCGTATGACCCGTCACTTGACGTTGTTTACGTAAAATACCGAAGGTATTTCACATAAAAAAAGGGAAAATACTTAGTAAACTGCATGACCCTGGGATCTGCCCACAATTTTTCAAAATTTCGTAAAAATGATATCTGAGTAATAATAATAAAGGGCAATATCTATCTCATAAAAAATTCAAATACGCAGAAGTTGTCCTTCTCGTGATATTGCACTATACACACTCGCGTAAATACTTGAAGAGCTTGTACTATTGGAGTAATAAAATTAATATATCTTACTGCTACATGACAAATCAGTAAACTAAACCAAGAATGAAAACAAGTGCTAAGTAAAGTCGAATTAATTGAATAAAGTAAATTGTAAACAAAAAAGGAGCAGACATCATGTACGAACAATGAGACATATTAGTGAACGAAATCCAATATGTAACGCTAATGAAACACTCTGGAATCGATAAATTATAAACAACAGAATATCGCACTTACCTCAAAGAATTTGAGAAACGATCCGACGCCCAAATATCCACAATTTTTCTTTTCATGTGGGAGCTTTGATGACGGCGGCAAATACGGAATTGGGTCGCGCGGAGCGAACAGAGCCAACAAATTCGGCGGTAAAAATTGCGTCATTTTATCGGCAATGTGATTCTCACGACTGCAATATTAAAAACACATTTTCACGAATTATGCACTAATCACTATCCTGTTCTGCACTGTCCTCCACGAGTCCACGCTACACAAAATGGCGAAAGCAGGCGAAGGGCGCAGACACCGTGCCCAGAACGCAGAGAGCTACGTCACCGCCGGTGTTGCAGGAAAGCGCGAGCGCGCATACGCACAATTAGGTATTAAAGATGTCTGTATGCCGAGGGCCAAGCAATAATACAAGATAATACCAATTGCAGAGAACGAAACCTACTTTTTTTTTTAACTTGGACAAAAATGATTTTTCGGGACGACTGAAAAATCCCGAAAAATAAAATTCCTGACACTGTAAAATTCCCGAATTGAAAAATCCCCGAATAATAAAATTCCCGACAGAATTTTGCCGAATTATAAAATATACGAACTAGAAAATTCCCGAAATATAAAATTCCCTGATATGAACAATTAGTTGTTGAATAAATATTATTCATTTATTGAAAATACAATAATCAAATATTTCTATTTTAAAAATATTTTTGATGTTTACAGTTTCTAAAATTATCGTTTGAATTAAAAATAACAATGATTGAAAAAATATATTTCGGGATGAAAATTGTTTCCAATTATTCTTATTTTAAATTCAAGAATAATTTCAGAAACTTTAAACATTGAAAATAATGTTTTTTCATAAAAAATATTTGCTTATTGTATTTTTAATCAATAAATAAATGATATTTATTGAAAAATATATTTTTTTTAATTGTTTCGGGAGTTTCAAAATACGGGAATTTTCTAGTTCGGATATTTTATAATTCGGCAATTTTCTATCAGAAATTTTCAAATTCGGTAATATTGGAAACTGTCGTGCATTTTATTATTTGGGAATTTACCAATTCCGTAATATTATAAACTGTTCGGGAATTTTCCAATTCGATAATTTTATTATTCGGATTTTTCCAGTTAGGTAATTTTTTTCCGGTATTTTCCAATTCGGGAATTTTACAGTTTCGGGAATTTTATTTTTCGGGATTTTTCAGACGTCCGGATTTTTCACCACATGTGTATTTGGATATTATTTTTCATTTTAAAAAAGCTATTTAATTAAATAATAACATCATTACACATTTATTTATGAATTTTATAATTTAATTGAATAGTTTTTAGAAAATAAAGAATAATGTCCAAATAAACTTATGATAAAGTTTTGTCTCATGCAATTGGTATTATTATAAAATAATCCACAAAAGCAGTAATCTTCTGAGAAACTTTTCCAGAAACTCAGAAATCAATGTCGTAAATGATGCCTTTCTTCGAACATGATTGAGGTGTGAAACAATTTCTCAAAGAGGAGAAAAAAGAAAAATTATGTTGGTCATCCGTTCCAGCTAAAAAACTCAACATTTTATTTCAAATAAATAAGTGTCCAAATCCATACAATTAACCGACGTTTCGACACGGCTTTATGTATTTTTCAAGGTTGAATTAAACTGTTTCATAGTGTAAAAAGGCGATATAAAATTCAACGAGACGTGTAATGTCAATTCATTATGTTTGTATGAATTCAAAATTAAGTCATTAAATGGTTTAACCTCCTGAAAAAATGGAGGCTAAACCGTCTAATAAAATTAGATTTAAACAAAAACGAAGACCAAACGAACACAACATTAATTTGTTGGTTATGATTGATAAACAAATTTGGTATTATAATTGGTATTATTTTTTGGCCCTCGGCTTGCAGACATCTTTGATTTCCCCCACCAAACCTGAAATACACTGAAATCTCGGTTTAACTGGCAGCTCGGGAGAGCTTTTATAATAATACCAGCTCCCTGGCACTCAAAGCTAAAAATGGGCACACATTTGACTGCCCTGCGCGTTAGTACTCAAATTGCCCGAGCGTAGCGCTGATTACCTATAGGGCCGGCTTTCTTGAAAATACATGGCAAAATTGTCAACATTCGAAGTTTTATTATATTTTCTGGTAGTTTATTAGTCCTTTTTTCGTTTTTTTTTTTTTGCTGAAAATGATCAGTGATATATAATTAATTGAAAAAACATTAAACATGGTGAAGTGTTTAGCAGTGAACTGTGATTCTGGTTACAAAAAGAAACGGAGTTCGGAGGAGCAAACTCAACGGTTTTTTTATGTGCCAAAAAAAAAAGTGTCAATCAAAAAATGGCAAAAAGCAATTTTGAGAGATGACATTAGAGTCAAAGAAGGTCAAGCGGTTGGTGAGAGACATTTTGCAGAAAGTGACATCATCCGCGAAGGAACAATTACTGGTCCTGGCGGAACTGTTTTAGGAACGGTACGTTATTGTATGAATTTAATTATCGTATTTATTTTCCTTTGTGTATATATTGCTTTTTTTTATTATGTACTTTGAAATACAAATTCCGCCAGAGTTTAATCATGAATTCGTGGAATAAAATTAATAGTTTAAAAAAAATAATTTAAAGAACTAAATAATAATATCTTTAGCTCCAAAAAATATATTTTCTATTTACAATTTGTAAAATTTTAAAAAATAATGCAAAATATTTTGTATATGAGTATCAATAATTCATCATATTCTCTTGGAATACTATTTTATATTGGCAATTATTTAAATTTGAGAACGTGCTATAATTATTTGTGGTAAAAATATTTTTTTTTATTATTAACAAGATTTTAATATTGAATAAATAAATTTTAATAAACTATTTTTTGTAGACTCCGTATAAAAGGCCGCGACTTCGAGAAGGAGCCGTACCAATACTCCATTTGGGACGAGACGAAAAGCCTGAAAACCATTTTGAAAATTTAACTAATTTAATTGTTGAAAATTTAACTAATTTGAAGAATTTAACTAATCTAAAGAAAATATAAACGTTTTTTTGTACATAAAATTACATATTATTACTGTTGTGTTTTACAGAAAGCGGCAGAAAGTTATAATTTTTTGAAATGCTTGTTGCATTCATTTTATTTATTGAAATGTTATATTACATATAAGATTTATAAGAATGATACTTTTTTAATTTAAAAATTGCCTTTTTATTAATCTCATATACTTACCTCTTGATTATTACCATTTTTATAATTGCAAAATAATTTGGTAAGTTACTTTATACTGTTTTAAAATAAAATGTTTTAATATTAAATTAGGTACATGAATTTTTACGACGCAAAACACCTTTTAATTTAAAGTCGTGATACTAAAGTTCCTAAATTAATTAATTATTTAATTAATAACAATTTTATTGTTATTACTTTGTTTAAATTTATTATATTAAATGTATTATCTTGGAAAAATTTTTCGTATTGCTTTCACACATTTAATCACTTAGAAACTTAATATATTTTACTTTTTTCGTTATATATTTTATACTAGTATATGCCAAAAACATTTAACTTCTTTTTTCCATTAAAAAAATACGAAAAAGCGGTTCAGATTTAAAAAAAACATAAATATTTGCATTTTTGCCATGTATTTTAAAGAAAGTCGGCCCTATAGGTAATCAGCGCCACGATTTCGCCTGGTGGCCGTGATCCACCTTTCAGCCAACTTTTATAATACAGGCCACCATGAAAGTGCCAGGGGGCTGAATAATACCAATTGCATGAGCTCCAAGTAAATCGAGAGTCATGCGCAGGTAGAAAGTGCTGTATCAATCGGGGGAAAGCAAGACCAGGCTATGTTTCGGTCGGTAACGTCGCATTTGCCACGTCGATAGTTACGGCACTGCACGAGTCGACCCTAGGGACCATAAATCATGCTAAACTCGACAGACGCCAGTTAAACCGAGACCAATTAAACCGAGATTTCAGTATTATTATTATTATTATACCATTAACCCATTTCCCTTTCGGGGTAGGCGTGACTTGCTCGGTTACCTAATATATTAGGTATTTCATGTTGTGACGTCAGTAGGCAAGATGTCTACACGCCGAGGGCCAAGCAATAATACTAATTGCATTAGACGAAACTTTATTTTTATAATAACTTGGAAAAAAAATGATTTTTCACAATAAGTGTATTTGGATATAATTTTTTTTAAAGCTATTTAATAAAATAATAAAGTTATTACAAATGTTTTCAATCGATTTTATTATCTAATTGAATAGCTTTTAGAAAATAAAAAATAATGTGCAAATACACTTATGTTGAAAAAAAGTTATTTTTTTAGTTATTGAAAAAATAAAGTTTCGTCCCATGCAATTGGTACTATTGTTTAGCCCTCGGCGTGCAGGCATCTTGGATTTCTCCCACCTAACCTGAAATACGTAATTCTGATTGGATTACAAACCCCGCCGTATATGAATCACCATTGCACAAAGAATGAGGTTCATGGACCCACATGGACCCTCTGCATGAACCTCATTTTGTTTCCGAAAAATAATAATTGTAAATGGCAATATACATTTTATTTTAATAGGTACAATTTAGAATATATTATAAAGGAATCATTGATCATGGGAATCATTATAAATTTTAAAGTAATGTTTTAGACCTTGGTGCTCCCCGTGTGCTGTCAATATGAGGATTGAAAATACAATGACTACCCGTACTGACGACAGGCGTGACACGAGCAAATTCGAATAAACATAACAGCAAACACGAGTGAACACCATAGTGCCATACGCCATACCACGGCGATTTCACGTAGTGTGAATTTGTAGCGTGTTTGGTTGTGTTACTTTTCTATTTTTTTCACAAAAATAATACTATGTGCCGGTATTTTTCAGTAAACAAATTAAGTAAAGAACATGGCTTATTATATTTCTAAATAATTTCCACAATCAGTACGTTAATCATGTTCAAATAATTGTTTAAGGAACGATCTGAACATAACCTATATTAGTAAAATGTGATTTTTAAACAATAGTGGAAATTTTAACAATAAACTCTATTTATGTGATATATTTTCGTTTTTTAAATTCTATATTAACATTTTTTATCAAATAAGCCTGAAAATGGTGTTCGTAACTAGAACTTTATACTACGCAAAAAAGATAGAGCAGGTAGAAAAGGTATTATTGAATTTTGTAATTATATACTTTAAGATTCGTTTTCCTAATAATGAAGTAAATATCTTCCCATTATCAATACTTCTTAAAATACTAAGCATGTGTAAAAAATCAATAGGTGATTTCTTGTGGAACTGGAACAAAATATTTCCATTTTTGTAAACAATTTATTTAAAAAAGCAGTTTATATTTGGAATACTATAGGTATAACTGAAATAAACAAGCCGTAAATTGCTATTAAGTATTTTCAACAAAGAATCTGATAATTTTCTGCAAATTGCTTTATTTGAATTGAATATTAACTGTGTTTGACAGTAACGCGTTACCCGCAACGTTACATTTTTTTCAGTAACGATAATGGTAACGCGTTACTTATTTAACAAAATAACGTTAACGCGTTACAATGTTTGGGAAACTTCAATGCAAAATAACGTACCTTACTTTAAGAAATTTGCTAATGGTATTTATACTAAATTATACGTCATGATTACCAATCAGGAGATATATTTTTATTATAGAAAAAACAAATCTTTTACTGACAAAATCTAATGATTTGAAAACGTTCTTTAGGACAAACGAAAACAACTCAAAATATTTAAAAATCGGAGAATATCTTCTGTTTCCAATTAGAATATATATTTTTTACTATACCGAAAAAATTAGGCTATTCGTACCGAAATTTCGGTGCAAATAGCCCCTTCCCGGTCACCCTGGAATTCGTACCGAAAAAATTCAGCTATTTTCACCGAAATTTTGGCACACGTAGCCACGGCCTGTAATTAATTGAACTTTTCTTAAATTTGACTAATTTTAAACTGAACAATTTATGAGTTAAATAAAACTTTAAAGGAATAATATTTTTCGTTCAATCTATACAAATTAAATATTTTTTAAATAACCTATAATAAAGTAAGATGTGTTTTCTGTGCACATTGATTATTCCTTAGTTTAAATTTGAAAAATTGTCAAAAACTACCAATAACCGACTTTTAATAGTTCGGCAAATTTAGGCGCAGTTTTAGTAGGTGTTAAATATTTTTTCTTTAAATATACATTCCATATAATATTTAATTAATGTAAAGATTAATTACAATTTAAACAAGCCACTTTCTCTTACATTTCTTAAATAAAGAAACCTAAGCGTATCTTTGCAACCAAACTAAAACCAAGCAATTATCTTTTTAAATTAAAAAATTTACACTATTTTTTATTGAAAATTGTTAGTATTCCTTCGTACATTTAACAATTTTAAATAGATACTGTTTCTAGTGCCCAGACAATTTCACATTATAAGCGTTTGAAATTAAACAATTTTGATTTTGTAATATTATACAATATCTGGACTCTTTAAATGCAACAATTTCTGAATGGGGTTTTTGCATATTTTCAAAAAGGTGTTCAAAATGCTTAGAATTTCACTAAAACCGGGATCTGTAAAGTGGGGCAGCACGAATGTGCCAAAAGTCGACATGTGGATGGTTACAAATTGTTTCACCAGCTGACAGTTCATTTGGATATTTCATTAGTCAATGGAGCCACTGCATGCCATTATTCTGATTGGTTCAGCAGTTTGCAGGATGTGACGTTTCAAGGTCACAGAGTTGTTTCAATAAGGTTTTAGATACTTTGTTAAAAATATTTTTTTCTCGTAAGTGAAGTATTCAAACAAATTTTTAAATGTACTAAATTTTTTAGAATTTTATGCAGTATTTGAAAAATATATTATTAGACGTGTGCAAAAAAATTCGATCCGATTTCGATCCGACATTAGAGGCACTTTGAATGTCGAAAAACCGACATTCGATCCGTGCTACGATCGGATCGGTTTATTCGATTCAATCGGCGCGTCGATCGAATTTCGAAAACCGATCTTCGACGCGCGCTGTCGCCTGATCGAATTTTTCGATTCGATCGGTCCGGCCTTAGATTTTCAAAAATCCAATATGCGAGTGACAAAAGGCATTCTAAGTTTTTAATTTATAATTATAATTATAATTCTAAAAATCTAAACCGATGCATATAGAATGCAGATTGCAGATCCAGAGAGACATGAAGACAATACTGTGTTAATCTGCTGGTTAATATTACGCGACCTATATATAGTCCAATAATAAACAAACACGTGTCTTTAATTTTTACTTCAATAATTAAAATTTGCTATACGATTACATAGAAACTATCAATAATAATTCCTTAGATGTTATTCATCTCTAGATTTGTAAAATGTTTTTGCAGGCTTTATAGGTTTATATTTATTTGCGTGCAATATTATAAAAAGAAAAGCGGAACCGATTTTAACTAAAAGTTATCTGCAGATGGGATTTTGTTTTTGATTACAGTTGTTTGGCATCCTACAAACAATTTATGACCAAAGGACCCCGCACCAAATGTACAGAAAAAAGCCTTATGATAAAAAATTCTAAAAAAAAATTTTTCTTGTATTTTCGAACCTGCAAACTAAAAATTCGAAAGAAAAATGTCAGAAAGATGGACAGTTTTTAGACAAACACTTGTCCAAAGTTTCGATTTTTACATGTATTTTAATGGAAAAATGCTTATTTTAGCAAAATGTTTTTTTTTCTCAAAAACGCTATGATAGATTTGACTAAAACTTTTATATTTTGACGATCAGGCGTACCGAATCAAAAGATTCATACCCACGAACTAGAAATATTAACGATTCTTCGGATATACAGCATGTTTTTGGGGGTGTTTTTGTACCCTAAACATCCAAATAACATATGTAAATCATCATTTCTTAGTAACTAAAATAAATAGACATTTTTATTCATCTTCTACGGCATGAAACGACTTTTCAATAAGTGGAGTAAGCGTACATAGCAAGAATATGTTTTGACTTAATTTTAGGGGATGTTTTACCATCCCTTAAACAATGAGTCTGAAGTTCCTAACGCATTAATCAATAACGAAAAATAATTTTATTTTTAAATGCATGAAAGCTGATATTTTATGACAGAAAATAGTCGCGTACAACCCCAAAAACTTCTTAAAGCACTTTCAACCCCTCATCAGATATAAAACTCACCCAAGCTACCCCTAAATATTTTTAAAATTCAACAAAACCAACCTAATTCAAAAATCCGCCCAATTTTTGCTGATAATAATTTCAATTGATGCCAAAGGGGCACACATACAGTCCCAGCCCTTCAGCACATGTAGAACTCACCCCAGCCACCCCCGAATATTTTAAAAGTTCAATAAAGTCACCCTAATTCAAAAATACGCCAGGTTTTTCTGATAATGGTTTCAGTTGATGCCAAATGGACAAAAAAGTGTCTCAATCCCTCAGCACATATAGAACTCACCCCAGCAACCCCTAAATATTTTAAAAATTCAATACAATCACCCTAATTTCAAAGTACACCAGGATTTTTCTGAAAATGTTTTCAGTTGATGCCAAATCTAAAATGCCAAAACTAAAATGATCATTTTCCATTAAAACACATGTAAAAATTGGACCTTTGATAAGTGCGTATCTGGAAACTGTCATTTCTTCTTACTTTTTTGAATTTATTGAATTTTTAAAATATAAAAAAATATTTAGACTTGGATGAGTTCCACATGTACTGAGGTGTTGAGACTTTTTGTGTGAACCGTTCGCATCAATTGAAAAAATTATCATCAAAATCCTGGATTATTTTGGAATTGGGCGGTTTATATTGAATTTTAAAAATATTTGGGGGTGACTGGGGTGAGTTCTATACGTGCTGAGGTTTTGAAACATTTTTTTGCCCATTTGGCATCAACTGAAAACATTTTCAGAAAAATCTTGGTGTACTTTGAAATTAGGGTGATTGTATTGCATTTGAAAAATATTTAGGGGTGACTGGGGTGAGTTCTATACGTGCTGAGGGTTTGAAACTTTTTTTTGCCCATTTGGCATCAACTGAAAACATTTTGAGAAAAGTCTTGGTGTAATTTGAAATTAGTGTGATTGTATTGAATTTTTAAAATATTTAGGGGTTGCTGGGATGAGTTCTATATGTGCTGAAGAATTGAGACACTTTTTTCTCCCTTTGGCATCAACTGAAAACATTATCAGAAAAACCTGGCGTATTTTTGAATTAGGGTGACTTTATTGAACTTTTAAAATATTCGGGGGTGGCTGGGGTGAGTTCTACATGTGCTGAAGGGTTGGGACTTTATGTGTGCCCCTTTGGCATCAATTGAAATTATTATCAGCAAAAATTGGGCGGATTTTTGAATTAGGTTGGTTTTGTTGAATTTTAAAAATATTTAGGGGTAGCTTGGGTGAGTTTTATATCTGATGAGGGGTTGAAAGTGCTTTAAGAAGTTTTTGGGGTTGTACGCGACTATTTTCTGTCATAAAATATCAGCTTTCATGCATTTAAAAATAAAATTATTTTTCGTTATTGATTAATGCGTTAGGAACTTCAGACTCATTGTTTAAGGGATGGTAAAACATCCCCTAAAATTAAGTCAAAACATATTCTTGCTATGTACGCTTACTCCACTTTTTGAAAAGTCGTTTCATGCCGTAGAAGATGAATAAAAATCTCCATTTATTTTAGTTACTAAGAAATGATGATTTACATATGTTATTTGGATGTTTAGGGTACAAAAACACCCCCAAAAACATGCTGTATATCCAAAGAATCGTTAATATTTCTAGTTCGTGGGTATGGATCTTTTGATTCGGTACGCCTGATCGTCAAAATATAAAAGTTTTAGTCAAATCTATCATAGCGTTTTTGAGAAAAAAAAACATTTTGCTAAAATAAGCATTTTTCCATTAAAATACATGTAAAAATCGAAACTTTGGACAAGTGTTTGTCTAAAAACTGTCCATCTTTCTGACATTTTTCTTTCGAATTTTTAGTTTGCAGGTTCGAAAATACAAGAAAAAATTTTTTTTAGAATTTTTTATCATAAGGCTTTTTTCTGTACATTTGGTGCGGGGTCCTTTACAATAATTTATCAGGTCATTTTTTTTTAAATCATCATAGTTTATTATAATACTTTAAAATTAATTTCTTTGTATAATTTAAATACTAAAAATTCGAATAATATTATTGTTTTCCAATCAGTCGCTTACAAAGTCGAGCTTGTTAGTATTGGGCCTTACCTTACCTTAGTTTAGGTTTGTGATGAAGTTAAGTGAAATTTTTAGATTATCTTTAATAAGAAAACATAAATTAAACAGTATTAAATATATCATGATATTTTAAACCTATAATAAGGATATGAATTGTAAAGCCCAATATTGACATTGACAAGTTCGACTTTATAAACGACTGATTGGCAAATAATAATCTCAAATCAAACTTTCGAGTTTTTAAAATTTAAATTAAACTAAGAAACAAATTGAAAAATACGGTTATAATAATCAGAGTTGGCCATTTTCATAAACGAAAAAAATTCTTGGTCATTTTCCGGTTATTTCCCAGTTCAAAAAAATGTTTCCCGGGCATTGAAATTCAAGTTTAAATTCGAAAGTTCAAACTGTTAAAGCTGATGATTTCTTCATTTGAAGTATTTAAAACTAAACGACAAACAAAAGCAGCCAAACTTAAAATCTTCTGAATAAACCGATTCGAAAATGACCGCACGTCGAATCGAAAATACCATATTCAATCCGACCAAATGCACAGGTCTATGTATTATCGAAAATTCATGCAACAACCCCATTGTCAATTGTGCATGAAAATTTTTTAAATACGTATAAATAATTTTTAATTTAAGATTTAAAAAATATTCCTATTTAAAATTGAACAATATGTGAGTAACAATATTTGTGGAAACAGTTAAGATCTCCAGATACGAAAGAAATATTGGCATCCATGCAATTATTGAAATTACGAAAGGAAGAGTTTTCAAACATATCTTAGACTAGAACTTATCATTTTTTTAAATTATTTAACTTATTTCAAACATTTTTTAGAATTCTTAATATTTAAAAATGTGATATTATGGATTTCCAAATAGTTTATATATTTAATATTACAAAGGAAAAATCCAGGGACGTTAACACGTGCTTCACGCGCATGCATTTTATTCAGAATGTTTTCTTGTGTATTTCAAGGGGGTTTAACGAAGTTCTAGAAAACTTTAGGGAATAAAATGAATTTTATTCAAGGGATTTTTACAGATTTCAACAGTTTGAAGGGATATAAAGAACATACAAGATTTGAAAGGATTTTAAAGATTTTAAGTTATTTTAAAAGATTCAAAAGAATTTCAAGAGATTTCGTTTCAAAAAATGTTAGGACTCTTAATATTAAAAAATGTCTTGTTATGGATTTTAAAATACGTTATGCTTTTAATATTAGAAAATAAAAGTCCAGAGAAGTGAACGCACGTTTCGCGCGCGTGCATTTTTTTCAAACGAGTTTAAAAAAATAAATTTAATGATTAATTTAAATTTAATTTATATCCAAGACATTTTAAATGATTTCTACTTATTTGAATAGATATTTACGATTTCAAGGGATTTTGAGTAATTTCCAAAGAACTTTAGAGAATAAATTAATTTTTATTTCAAAGAATTTATACAGATTTCAACTGCTTCAAGGGATAGGATGGAATTCGACAAATTTCAAAGGATTTTAAAGATTTTAAGTATTAATTAAGAAGAACTACTCATATTTAAAAATGTATTATGCATTTTTAAATAGTTTGTTTTTAATATTGTAAGATAAAGATCCCGACACGTGAACACGCAGTTCACGCGCGTGCGTTTACTGCCAGTGTAAATAAGGCGATTTTGGACTATTTTTAATTGGAGTTTGAGAGCATTGAAGAGTGTTGTTTCGAATTTACGTTCAAAGTATTAATTATAGTAAGGGTGAACTAATAAATATTGGATAGAAATATGTAATTATATAAATGTCACGATTTAATTATGAATGAAGGAATTTGTAGAAGAGGAAATATTCTTGATTATAAGTACGATTTAAAATATATAAAAAATGTTTATTTAACAAGTTTGATGTTTTCTCGTATTTTCATTGTCTTGATGCTATGATTAAAAAAAAGTGCGTCCTATCAAAAAAAGGTTAAACGTAAATTTTTTGATCCTATTTTAGAATAAAAATTATGTTATTAATCATTTCATTGTACCTTGTGTCATTTTTCCGCAAATTTAATTTGTTTATTTTTAAATTTATTTTTCACGATTAATACAAAAACCACGCGTCTTATCAAAAAAAGGTTCAAAGAAAATTTATAGATATAATTTAGACTAACAATTTCTTTGATAAACGTTTTATTGTTTCTTGTGTCGTTTTAAACAAAAAAAAAATTTAATGTTTTTTTACGATCAAAACAAAAACTACGCGTCCTATCAAAAATAGTATATTGTGCTATGAGTGGGGAAAAACGACCATTCTCCACGAGTGACACATACTTTTTTGTCCAACACCTACGCGAAAAAGACGACTTTTTTCGTCTAAAACTAGCAACACGAGGACGATTCATGGATATACATTGACTCACCTGCAAAGCGCCCATCTGAGTTGTAGGTGGCGCCACGTGACGGCTTATTCCAGGCCTGCCCAAGTAGGGGAAAACTGCTCGTTCACCACATGTTCGAGTTCCACCACCACGTCCCTCTTCACAGGTCCAGAGGCTTGGGGGGTGATCGCTGTCGTGAAGTTGAATGAATAGAGGTCGGTGGTGGTGTTAAATTCCCATCTGGAAAATAAGCAGTTTTCCCCTACTTGGGCAGGCCTGGCTTATTCAATCACATATTCACGACAGAGCATAACTTTCTTCCACTGTTCCACGTACTTTTTCCCACTTCTTAGGAAACTTTTCCTCACTAGCTGAAAAAACATGCTATTTTTCAGCGCTCACGTCAACGATTGAGAAATCGCTCATTTTGTCCACTATTTTCAGACTAAAAAAGTCGACTTTTTCGCGTAGGTATTGGACAAATAAATTATATAACAAATTTATAGATCTTTTTTTGGGTGAACAACTTTTGTCTATTCATTTTTCTTCGTACCTTGTGTCGTTTTTCTAAACATTTAATTTTTTAAATATTTTTAATGTTATTTTTTAAAATTAAAACAAAAGCTACGCGTCCTGTCAGAAAATGGTTAAGAAAAAATGTATAGATCTTTTTTTAGTGAACAATTTTGGTCTACTCATTTTTTTCGTATCTTGCATAGTTTGACCGCAAAATGAACCGTTGTTAAAAATGGCTGGTTAACGAACTCGTCCTTTCTTCTTATGCCTTAAAAGCGTGTGCCAAAGCTCAATCAAATCTGATCAATCTTTCGAAAGTTATCGTGCAGAATATACAGACATAAAGTCATACAGACACCTTCGTACAAATCGCTTTTTTCTGACTCGGGGTGTCTCAAAAGGCAAAATATAAGAAAGGTGGGTTTTTCAGAAAATCTTATCACAATTCTAAGAAAAAAATACAGAAGATTTTCTGCACACCTCAACTTTTTTATTTTTTTGCGATAATAAAAAAATGTCTGCCAATACATATAAGGAGGGCATCCTATCAGTAAAACGCACTAGAATCCGTCAAGAAAATTCGAATACCTGAATTAGGTCAAAAATTATAGAATTTTAAATACAAAAGTTGCGATTTTTTGAAAAATAGGTATCACGTGTCGCCTAATTTCCAGCAGGATCTATTCTTATTGTTAAAATATTTCATTTGAATGATGAACTTTTAAAAAAACTAGTTTTATTAAAATAAAATAAATTCTATGCAAATGATTTACAATTTATAATAGTGTAAAATAAAAACAGTTTACAGATTAATAATATAAAATTCGTGAATAAATTACATAAATTGAAATCTAATTTTTAAGTTTGAAAACACTTTCAAATAAAAAAAAAACCTATGTAAAATTTTTGGGAATTTGAAATGACGTATTGAAATTTTTATTTTAAAAAGTAATGCTGAGGTAACGCGTTACTTTTTTCCGTAACGGAAACTACAACGCGTTACAAATTTTAAGGAAGTAACGATAGAACATCGCTTGACTTTTTAGTCGTGCCCCTTAATGATTGAATTTTAACAGCGATTTGCAACTTAAATTAGATTTTCAGATTAATATTAATAAAACGTTTTATTTCAGCCAATGAGAAAATACCTACGTAAAGGTTTTCTGGATCATCTGAGATTGAATGTGCGATCTGGTTCAGGAGGTTCAGGATTTCCTCGCTTCGGGGGTGTGGGTGGTAGAGGTGGTCATGTTTTCATAGAAGCGAAAGATGATATCACATTGAAAGGTGTTGATAATAAACTCAAAAACATGAAGCTGCAAGCTGGAACAGGTTCAAATAGTACTGCTCATGGCTTAATAGGCCAACCTGGAGAGGATATAACAATTCGAGTTCCAACTGGTGTAACTGTATATGATAACAATAAAATTGTAATCGGTAATTTTATTGTTCTAATCTTTTCTTTATAAAAAACGGTGATTGCAAAGCAAGATACAAAATCAGGGTTGTTAAAGAACCTGGAAAAGTCCTGGAATTTGGAAAAAGAGCATGGAAATTTGTATTGCTATTTCTTTTTGAATTACTATAATTATTTTAGTACTTTTCTGCTTATTTAACAAATTCAGATTGATATATTTGATTAAATGACGTTACAAAGATTTGAATGAGCACGGTAAGCGTATTACCTACTCCTTCTGCTATTACATATTAATCATCTTTAATGTATTAAAAAAAATTTGTTTAGAATGAAATAATAGTCGAAAAGATTTTAAATATTTCCATTGATTAATCATTTTATATACAGTACCGGCAAAAATTATCCACTCGCCGATTTTTTGAGCTGTTGCTAAAGTGCCTCATTTTTTATAACATTAACATGAAAAATTTTTCATGATAATAACACGAAAGTTTAAAAATTCTGCATCTAGTAAGCCTAAGTTGAAGGCAAAATGTCAATTTAATAAAAAGATATTGCAAAAAGACCTCAAATTTCAATGTTTTCGTAAAATTGGAATAACTCTGGAAATAATACACATTTTCATAGTTTTTTAGGGTAATTTTAAGGGTAAGTCTTTATAGTATTTTGATAAATTGTTAAGATATTTTTAGAATGTTTTCCGTAGATTCTACCCTAGGGTCGAACTTGGTGCAAAAAATCGCAAAATTTCGAATAATGATTTTGCTTATCACTAAATTTAAAAAATATATTTTTTTATAAATATTATTAAAATTTATTAAAATATGAATAATGAGTTAAAAAAATGTTTGTAAGTATTTACACATTCTTAAAATTTTTCGACTTTGTTGCACCAAGTTTGCCCCTAGAGCAGAATCTGTAGACAAAATTCTATAAATATCTCAACAATTTCAGTAGAATACTGCGCAGACTTACCCTTAAAATGAGCACAACTTTTAAAAATGTTTATTATTTTCAGAGTTATTCAAATTTTTTGCAAATTATATCTTTTTATCAAATTGACATTTTGCCTTCAAGTTGAGCTCATTAGGCGCAGAATTTTATTACCTTTCGCGATATTACGAGGAAAAAATTGCATGTTATTATTATAAAAATTGAGGAACTTCAGCAACAGCTCAAAAAACAGACGTGTAGATCATTTCCGCCGGTAGTATATAATAATTTTTCTGGAAATTATATTGCAAACGTACAATGCTTTGACACTTATGTGTTTAAATTTTTATTCGAATTTTTTAAAAACTTGTCCTGGACATTTTTGAAAAGTTGACCTGGAAGTGTTCTTGAATTTCGAAATACGACTTCTGTAACAACCCTAAAATTACTGCATGAATAATCTAAGTCACATTTAATTAAAAGAAAAATACTATATCAACTTTCTGGATTTCAATTCTTATCATTATGTTTTGAAATGTATCATTATTAATTTTATAGGAGAAGTAAACGAGCCAAATTCAAAATTGATGGTAGCGGAAGGAGGAATCGGTGGTTGCAAAGAGACGGACTTCTGTGGTCGCAAAGGACGGAGTCGCGTAATACACTTGGATTTAAAATTAATATCTGACGTTGCCCTAGTCGGATTTCCTAATGCGGGCAAAAGCACTCTTTTGAAAACAGTTTCTAGAGCTGCTCCAAAAATTGCTGAATACCCATGTTAGTATCTAATTTCTTGTCTCTTTCATGGTGCGGCTGAATCAAGTCAAAATATAAGTTAAATACTAATGGGATTTTTTTGTTGATTGAGATTTTCTACCATCTCACTATTATTTCAAGATGAAAATTAAAAAATTAGGACCCCTCTTCAACAAAGTCGGTTTTAGTACGATTAATATGAAATGCACAAATTCTCCTAAAACATAAACGTTACCTAAAATTTTGTTTTCCCTGTGTTTTGTATTGATTATGTTTCTGTGACATTGAAAGAATATGTAAAGATGTGAATGAAAATATTCAATTGTGCCTTTTTTTAAATAGTTCGATCACTAGTAAAATTGTGTACAATCATAATAAAATTTCTTGTGTTTAAAGAAAAATGTTTGCAACTCGAATTAAATAAATCCATAAATTAACTGTTTTCAAAAAGGGCCTGATCGATTATTTTCATTTTTGTTTTCAAATGTCCGCGGGATGGCAGAGAATCACGATCAATAAAAAAAATCGATTGAAAACAGAATGTTGTAAAATATTTACTATATCTTCGTTGGGAAATTTTTGCATTTCCAATTATTTAAAATACAAAATTCGACTTTTTTCCGAAAGGTGTCTAATGGATTATTTTTATTATTTCTTAAAATATTTGTTAAGCGACAGAGAACCATACGTAATAAGAAAATTCAGTCAAAAACATATTAGGCAACATTTACTGTAATCTTTTTAGGAAAATGTTTACATTTCAAATTAATTAAATGCATAAAATCGACTTTTCCCCAAAAAGGGCCACAGCAATTATTTTAATTTTCATCTTGAAATATTAGTGGGATAGCAGACAGCCATAATCAACAGAAAATCTCATTAGCATTCAACTTTAGACTTGGTTCAGCCGCACCGTGATTTACTTACCCGAAAATAAATTTCGTACTTACACTTATAAAAAACTTTTGTTTGCAGTTACTACCGTAAAACCAAACATAGGAACTATGGTATTTCCAGATATGAGAAAAATAACTATGGGTGATTTGCCGGGATTGATAGAAGGTGCTCACAGAAATGTTGGAATGGGCTACAGCTTTTTAAAACACATAGAAAGATCGAAAATGATGTTGTTTGTCGTTGACATTCAAGGATTTCAACTTTCTGCCCGCCATACTCGTAGGAATTGCTTGGAGACTATAGTACTTCTCAATAAAGAGATTGAACTCTATAAGCCCGATTTGCTCGAAATGCCGGCTATGGTTCTTATCAATAAAATGGACACGCCAGGTGCTGATGATATATTCCAAAGTATCTTGCCCAAGTTGGAACGACTTGATGATTTCGTTTCAGAGTGCCCGGAGGAAATTAGACCCGAAAAGGTCGTAAGCTTCGAAACTATTTTGAAAACTTCGCTATTAAATGCTTCAAAGAATGAAATAAATTTCATCAAGAAGAGGATAAGAGAGACTCTTGATAAGTGTGTCAAAAGAGAAGAACACGAAGAAGAGGATGAGAGTCCAGTTGTAAAGCTAATTAGTAAACTTCAAAAAGATTCGGAGCAAGTCGCCCCTAATTTAGTGTAAATAAATCTTTATATGTAAATATCTACATTTGTTGCATATTTTATTACACCCACGGCGCTAAATTAGCAAAAATATTAGAGTTTTTTAAAAATAAATCGAATCTGGACTATAAAATTGTTTCATTTGAAATTCTTTAAAAGTTCGTTTGTTAAGTTTAAATTTTAAGCTTTGAGTTTGAAGTGTTCACTTTGTAGCATTTTAAATGATTGAATTTGCAATCCTAAAAATATTTAAAGACCTCAAATTTAAAACTTTATTTTTAGAGTTTTAATTTTTAAATGTCCATGTTTATATCTCTTAATTTTTGATCGCTGATTTTCAAATAAGAAAATTACAAAACAGTTTTGAATGCTTGGTCAATTTCAGATTAAAAGCGTTGAAAATAAAACACATTAAAAAATTAAATTAGACCATTTCAAATGTACACGTTTAGGCTTCAAGTACTTGGACAATTTAAAAATAAAAGTGTTTCAAACTGAACAGTTTGGACTTATAAATGTTTTAAATCCAATTATTTTAAATTAAAACCTACATTGGACAATTTCAAACTTATACTTTTAAAATTAAAAAAAGGTATTATTTGCTAAATACACTCAACTCCTGATAAAACAACGATTTCGGGCATGGCGTGCAGTGGCCTTGATCCTAAATCGGGGGAATTCAAACGTAAATAGGCAGGGCCGCATGAACCATTTCTGTTGGATTTGGACGCATGACGCAATCTGATGCAACTAATGCGCTGAGAGTGCGGCCCTCTTGCTGTTTGTCACGCTTGGCTGAACACCGCCTCTCGGTCTCGCGGCTCCCCTAATCACGAAACTGCCGAGGACATCAATTCTAGGAATATCGTAAACCAGGGGTTCTTATATCGGGAGCTGAGTGTAATTGAATTGGACTATTTTTAATCGAAATCTTTTATTTAAATAGTTATAAGTTTAGAATTTATTAAAAATTTAAGAAGGTCTCATTTGATCTTTATGAGTTCTGTAAGGCTTTACGAATTAAACATTTTGAATGAAGTGTTCAGAATTGAATAGTTTCAATCGTTTCAATAAAGCTTCAAAGTTGAATAGTTCAAAAATTCGAATAATTACTATTTAGAATTAGACGCCTCAGTAATTTAAAAATTTCAATTGTTCGATTCCATCAATTTTAATTTCACAATTGAAACTGAAATGTTTGAAGTTTCAAAAATATAAGGTGCAACCATTCACAAAATTCCATTAATTGTGAATGATAAAAATTTCAGAGCGCCAAGTTTTCATTTCCGAACAGCCCAATTCAATTGTTCCATTTCATAACTTTTAATTACACAATTTAAGTTGAAATAGTTGCATTTTACGAACTGGTTCAACTCCTGTCCAGCATTTTTGAAAGGCGGGAAAACAAAATTCCGGGTTTAAGCAGAAGCGCCCTAGTATATAATAGGTACCTACTTGCAATTAAAATTATTTTTGAAAAGAATAAATACATTTCATAACCATTTCCTGGTTAAAAATTTCAGATCTCCAGATCCAGTCGCTACAATGTAAATTTAAAAAAAAAACTGAATTGCAATTTTGAGAAAATCCTAATTGTTTATTTCCCCACGCTTGAACAGAAAGCAAATCTTACATAATATTACGGATGCATATACTGTCTGAGTGTATGACGTAAGCTTTTTACTCGACATTGACTTATTTATAAATTTGGCTACCTTAGGCGAAAGATTCAATGTTAAGTTCACTTCTCGTGCGTTCTAGTCGTTCAGTGACCTGCCAACTTTCAGATGCATACACACCTCTTCTTTTGACTTTCCTTCATCAATAAATCAAATCCACAAGTACGGAATTCTATATCAAGAAAAATGGAAAATCCAATTTTAGAAAACATAATAACGTTATATAAAGATAAGAAATGGAAAGAGATCATTTATTTTTTGAACACTTGTAACATTGCCGATACTCGTAAACTACTTTGGATTTCGCCAAACTTGAAAGACATATCGTGGATAACGAGGATCATTACTGAAAATAATTTACGAGGCATTGTCAGTGTCGGTTGCGGTTGTGGTTTACTGGAGTGGTTAATTCAACAAAATACTGGTAAGTGATGCTCAGATTTGTTATATGTAGTTAGAAGTCAGAAGCTAATGCAAATAAAAAGTATTCTTCCATTAATCTACATTTACAAATCTTGTATATCTAAAAATAATAAATAAAAATAAGTAAACAGCCGCTAATTCGTCACTTAAGAATTATTAAGAAAATTAGGTCACTTGCAAAAAAGAACACAATTCAAATTTTACAGAATTTTTGTGCTCAAATTCAATCATCCTTCCATATTTTACAAAAATTAACCTTAACTTTTTATTTTGCGTTACTTGAATATCATAAAAAATGAATAAAAAACTAAAAATGTCATGTTTTTCGAATTTGCGTTGCAGACCTTAGCTATCAAAACTTTTTCCACTATCTATAGGTTTTCGACTAAGTTATAAAACATAACTATCACATCAATCTCATAAAATCTTTAATGGATTATTTATCTGATTATTTCCTAGACTGCGACGTTCTTGGTGTAGAGATTGATCAATCGTGGTGGTGCAGCAGATATTCGCCTCCCATCTTCCTGAAAAACATGATTTTCGTCAGCGACCCAGAAAGTGTTGTTGAAGTGCCAGAAAACTATGCTCTCTTATTATGCTATTTTAATAACGGACCAGTATTTTTAAAATATCTGAAGGAGTACAAAGGAAATGTAATTTTCGTCATCGGACCAGATGCTGGTCAAAACCGTTACACAAATCCACTGCCTTTCGATCAGCAGTTCGCTGATCATGGCTGGCAACTAAGTATGTCGAAGGAAATTGTACTTTCAAAAGACTACATATGTATGTACGTTAGGTAGTTAAGTTTCTTGAGTAAACAGGATCTCAATTTTATAGCTCGTAACTGATACATTTTTAATAAAGAAAGTTTATAAGTTTTATCTAATGCAGAGCCGGATTTAGGTCTTAAGCAGCCCCAGACAACCCTAAAATATGCCGCCCTTTTTCAATTTTCATTACAAGTTTTTTTTGCTGAATGCAGAGTGGACAAGCAAGAAAAGACAATTCGAGTGAGAACAGACGTATTTGTAATAATAAAAAAATTAGCCGCCCTAGACCATGGCCTTTTTGGCCTCTGGTGTAAATACATCACTGACATAGTGCATATCAGCATTTTTTCGATGAACATTTTATTTTCAAATTAAATTTGAGTTCAGCTTGTAGAATTTAAAATAAAGAGAGCATACCCCTAATTTTCTATGAAACTTTCTGCCTTGAAAAGTATACATCGTCAGCTGAAATGTTCAGCAAAATGCTTTGGTACAGGTCAGCTCCACATTCCTGTAAAATCAGTCTCCAAGATGCTAGTTTCCTACAAATCTCTAGCGTTTGTGTTATGTTCGGCACATCCAAACCTAAAAATTCATATAGAAATTGGTAAAAAAGCAAACAAAAATGTTAATCAAAAAATATTCAAAATTTCACGGACCATCAAGACGACAAAGCGTTTCAAATTGTACGTAGATGCTCTTAAAAGTAACTTGATCCACGCCAGTTCGCGTGACTTCGGTGCAAACTGCTTCGAGAAATTTTTGTTCCATTATCGAACAACTCTTGATGGCTTGAACCCTGGGATTAGCGATCATCTCTTTTAAAGCAGAAGTTACATCCCCCATAGTCACACAATCTTTATTGTTACTCTCGGCAATTTCTGTTGCCCGACGACAAATATCCAAAGCACGGCGAGCATCGCCAGAAACGGAAGCCACTTTCCTATTAAAATAAAATTTAGATTATAAAAAAGTAAAGCGATTTGGATAATAAGAGTTTTGTAAATATTTTTCACTAGTCATTAAAATAAAAAAATTCTAAATTTTGAAGAAGTAAATTTACCAATTGACTTTGAGTAAGTTTAAGTCTAGAAGGGCTTAAAAACAGACATTATTTCAAAAGAAAATATTCAAAATTGTACAACTTTCTTAGAATTCAAAATTACTACTACAGCGTTCGAAGCAACCAAAATTAGCCAATCGCCAAATGAGAATCACCCAAAATTTTATTTCGCTTCAAACTGAAAGATAAAAGTTGAACAATTTTCATTTTTAAACAAACCAACTTAAGAAATTTCAGCATTAAACATTTAAAAATAAACACTCATAAACTGAAGGGTTAAAAATCGAATAAGGTTTACTTGCTCAGAATCGTACAATATACAATCTTAAAACCTTTCATATTAATGTGAGATTTATAACTGGAAGCCTGCAAAATTGGATAGTTGTATACCTATTCAATGCCGTAAAAATTTAACGATTCCGGAAATAAGCATTAAACAAATTAAATTTTTCATTTGCCTCGGATTGGATATTTAGAAATGGAGATTTCGAAACTAAGATTTACTAAAATACTTATATTTTTAATTTTTTCAAAAATACTAACATTTTTAACGAAAATTGTAGAACTTCTATAAAATATAATTATTTAGATAGATTTTTATAATAAAAATTGATAACATTTCGTATCAACAAAATAAATTCACTGTCACTTTCAGTATTAAAATTGGCAGAATTTTATATTGTAAACCTATCTAAATCAAATTGCTCTAAAAAATGTTAATAATGAAATAATTTAAAGTTGGAGAAATTAAAAATTTAACAATTTCAACTGTGTAGCATTAAATATTGAACAATTCCAAACTTCATTTTTTTAAGCTGAACCATTTTTATTCATAAATTAGAATTGTGAAATTAAACCCTAATTAATTATGAGTTTTCATCTATATTTGATATGGAATGTTTATTAGTAAAAATTCTTCATTTTGAAACGCTTTTAATTTGAAATATTGTTCAAGCATTTAAATCAGTTTTTTAATTTTTGAAAATGGACAATTAAAAAATAAGAAAGTTAAAAATGAACATTCTTTAATCAAAGCCTTTAAAATGGAATTATTTTACATTCAATGTCTTTAAAAGTAGATAATTCAAGGATCAGACATTAACCACTGAATTTATTTAAATTTTAGAATGTTACAAATTGAATATTTCAAACTCAAATGTTTAAAACGGTGCAAATTCAAATCGCAATATAGGAAATCAGTGAAATTTCTCCTTGAAAAATAAATTGACTGTTATTTTGCGGTTTAAAAAAAACTCCGTAATTTATCAATTTCTTAACATTACTAGCGGTTTTTTACTGCAATTCCAATTGTTAAAATTCAAATTAAAAAAATATGTCTATAATTTCCGATCCAGTGGTCATATAGATACAATAGATTAAAATTTCTATTCAGTAAAAAAATACCTGGAAACGAGTTCAATAGCTTCGCTTTTAAAGGCCTCCGAGTCTTTTAATCTGGTTTTTACAATCTCCATTAATTGCAAGTGACTGTAAGGTTGAAACGTTAAGCGCGTCAGTCCCAATCGAGAAGTAACACGACCCATCAAAACCCTTTCTGGCAAATCCATAGTGTTGGCGATTGTGATAACAACCAAACGAGATGATTTGTAAGTCGGCCAATCCAAAAGATTATAAACAACATCCTGCCGTTTCGTACACAAGAGATCCATCTGAAGTTAAAACAAAAATCAGAAGTCAATATAAATTTTATTTGATATTCAGCGTATAAATTAAAAATAAGGCAAAAAATGAAATTTTAAAATACATGTCGTAAAATTAACATAAATTATAAGAATTCTGTTCTAATTAATTAAAAAATAATTTTCATGAATGAAATCATACAAAATAAAAATAAAACAACCTCATCAATGAGCAATAATGTCATAGTTCTACGAGAATCAGGGGTTGTAAACCTCTGGTGAAGATATCCATGAGCCTCTTCCCATGATGTTGTAACCCCATTCAAGCGTTTCTGAATTTGCACGTAAGCCTGGCGCGGTTCAGTTAGTTTCATGCCGTTAATATCAACAAATTGGAAACTTGGCAGTTCACCTTGTGATACCAATTTTTTTAAACATGATATCACTTCATTCACAGTAGCAGTCTTGCCCGTGCCTGGAACGCCACTTATGTAGATACATCTAAATAAAAAACAATATAAGAGAATTATCCTTAAAATACGCAAAGAATTAAATGCATCAGATCAATAAATAAAAATACATACCCTCCTGTCTCTTCTGCGAGTTTGCTTTGAAGAAACGTGAAAATATTATTGAATTCTGCTTCTCGGCAAGGCAAAGATTTGGGAACAAAGCTGACATGCAAACGAGCTCGAAATTCCTGGAAGTTTGTTTGTGGCTTCGGAACATTCGCACTTCTTTGGTGCATTCCAGGTGTTAGTGTTAGCCTTCCTCTTGGAGTCATTGCCAAACCTCTTCTTGGAGTTGCTGCAATACTTTTCTTTGGAGTTGCTGTATTATTTTTCCTTGGAGTTGCTGTATTATTTTTCCTTGGAGTTGCTGTATTATTTTTCCTTGGAGTTGCTGTACTATTTTTCCTTGGAGTTGCAACATTTCTCTCAGGAGTTACAGCTTTTTTTCTGCCAGGAGTTGAACGTTGTGTTGCTTTACTTGTTTGTGTACTCGGTGTTCGGCTTTTGGTAGTTGGGGTGCTGACAATTGTGCTTTTAAGTTTCTTAGGACTACCTAAATCATACACATAGTCACTGTTCCTACCTGCAACACTTTTCCGAATCCTACTACTTCTTTTTTCACCCAGTTTCTCCCGACTATCAGGAGTAAAATCTTCTAAGGACGAAGGATCATTTTCATTGCTTTCTTCACATACATCAGCAAGGGACTTTCTACTTGATGTGCCTTTCTTTGGCCTGCCGCGTTTTCTTGGTGTCTCAACTATTTCATTCTCATGAAATTCTTGTTCTTTTTTAGCTTTTTGTTTAGCTACAGGCGACTTTTCATAGAAAGAAGGCGAGGCTTCTTTGTAATCCACGCTATTGCGCTCTCGAAGATGTCTCGTACTTTTGGCTGGTGATTGGGTTTTTAAATTACGAGGTGTTCTAATCGAGCTTGGAGTTCCATATGGAGTGCTAAAACCATTGGTTCCAATATTTGAAGCTGCAGAAATGCGACGAGTCTGCCGTGTAGGAGTTGAGATCAAATTTTTCTTCCTAGTAGAAGGTGTTACACTAGAAGCTCTTTCCTCAGAAATACTATACTTATTTTCCTTTGGATTATCCGATCGTTTGTCAATCCTCACAAATGTCTTACTAACTACGCGCTTCTGTTTTTCTGTTTCTTCACTTATTGATAAACTCTGTGAACGAGATCTCGTCATTCTGCCCGTCTGCTGAGTTAAAGTTAGATTTTTAATTGAATCATGCAATTCGTCTGATTCTTGAGTATTCTTTTCACTTTCAGGTGATTCTGATTCTGTTCGGATTTCATCAAATATTTCTTCTTCATCAGAGGGTACACAATTTACAAATTCACGTATATGAGCTTGGTATTCGTCATCATTGTTTTTGAAAAAACGTATCTTGATAGGATTCGTAACCCTTAAATCTGCAAAGATATAATAAATGCTGTCTCAATAACCCTCACAACCAATCTTATTGACAATCCTTATATTCATAAAATTAAAATAGAGAGGAACAATTCTATAAACAAGAAATATTTAAAGAAAAACTTAAAATATAGAAACAGAACGAATACTTTTCTTAACTATGCAGATTTTGACTTTCTGAAACCTATGTTCATACACAGTTCATACTATTTATTAGTTTTTTGAGTAGGGAATTCGTCCGCGGTAGCCCTGAAATTTAATTTTTACGAATAAGTTTAAATACTGTATGTCTCGGTGTGAATTTTTTTTTATTCTACCCCCCCCCCCCCCCTCCCAAAAAGTCCAAAAAAATCTAATACACTTGCAGGGATCACAGCGCAAAGGGAGCTCAAAAAAGGGGAAATAGGGTAATTTTCTCACGAAAAAGGGGAAAATAGGGGAAAGATTAAACATTTATTTTTGTATGTCGAAAAGAACAAACAATCTTTTTATAAGAAATGGTATATTTTTAAATAATTTTCAATGATTTTTCAATGATTTCCGCCATTAAAAAATTTATTTTTAAAAATTAGATATACTTAGGTCGTTGGAAATCCATTCACAGTGATATAAAAAAGTCAGAGAGAACAAAATTAATTAAATACACCATTTTGATATGTTTTACATCGTTCTCATAAATATTTGTTTCCAAGATTTGTCATTTTTTCCTTACTATAATTAATACTTTCAATGTAAATTTAAAACTACACTCTTCAGTAGCCTTATTTAAAATTTTTTGAAAATGTACAAAAACATGTTTTTTGGATTGATTCGAACCTGAAATTTCTTCAGCTTGAAGCAAAGAAACATGTTATTATTTTTTTTAATGGGAAATATTTCGCAAAAAAAAATGAAATCCAAAAAATCCTAAATCACGACAAAAGTTTTTTTTTTTTTTTCGAAAAAAACCAAATGATAAAATGTTTCTTTGGTTCAAGATGAATGAATTTCAGGTTCGACATATACAACTTTTTTTTAATGTGTGCATAGGACTCAACCCAAAAGAACATGTTTTTGAACATTTTCAAAAAAATTGTTACTGCGCAAGAAAATTTATTTTTAAATTTTGTAATTTTTTATTATTGTTCACTAGTAAAAGCTGTAAATATAAAAAATTCTTCATAATTTTTGAACCAATAGGAAATATTTTGAATTTGAAATCGTTGAATTTTACTGATTAAAATTTTGTTTTCACTTTTGTCGAATGCTATTCCACAAGTTTTTCTCCCCTCCCCTCAGCTCCAACGATTTGATTTGTTTTAGCATTTTCACTCCGCCCTACTCTTCAGTGATCTTAAACTCAAATTAAAAATTGCTCAAGTTAGAACATTTATCATTGCAGTTGATGAATTTGGAATATTCCATTTTTTAATTAGGTATGTATATAAAGTGTTCACTTTCTAATACTTATTTAAAAAGTACTGCATATTTTGTAATGTTATTGGTACCTTTTTTATTCATAAATAATTTATTTAAGTGCTATAATTGCTTTAATTATTATTCAATAATGGGTACACTTACTAATTTCAGAGAATTTTCCGCGTAATTAAAATATTGTATTTTCAAATATCGTATATTTAAAGAGAAAACGGGAAAAAGGGGAAGTTTTTTGAGAATAGGGGGAAAAGGGGAATTTCAAGAAATAATGGGAAACTAAGAAAAAAAGGCGAACACTGTGCACCCTGCACTTGTTCAGTGTATATTTTTCTACACAACTTCCCCGAATTGGTGTAGAAAAACGGTGCAGTGTAACTGTTTTCTACTTTTTTTCTTCGATTTTTGTTTTGGTTTTAATACGTATTTTTAAATTTTCAGAATAAAAAAAGAAAAAATAATCTTGCAACGAGTGAAGAACTAGTGAAGGTCAGTGGAATATGCTATAAAATTATTCAACTTTTTAAAAATGTATTTGCTTTTTGCCTGAAACTATTTTGAAAACCTATTTATTATACTTTAATAAATGAGTTATTCCAGAATAGGTTGTCTGGACGCAGTTATGACATATTTTAAAAAAATGTATACTGACATATAATGTTACTGAATGTTTGTACAGTTAAATTTTACTATTTATAAGTGATAATATTTATTTCCCTTCCTGAAAATGGTTTTTAAATGTTGGCGTGCGCCGCGAAAACGGCATGTGCACTGCATCGCAAAATGCTGTTATTGTAGGCGTATACGTAAAATAATTTAATAAAAACAAATCATATGTTCACTTACAGATTTTAAATTTCCTTTGGTAAGAATAGAATTTAATTTAAGTACACATTTCCATTTTTGTTCTCTGTGGATTAGGGGAATAAATTTAGTTAATGTTCAATTTTAAGTTACCAAATAACCAGGAAAGAATGAGAAATGGACTTAATTTTTAAGAAAGCCTTACAATTTTATAAAATTATATAATTTGAAGACTTAAGCAATCGTATTTAATCAGATAACTATCGAACCGAATAAAAATGGGATAACCTCGAGCGAGTTTGAAAGTATTTTAAAATATAAACTATACGAGGTCACATCGAAAAACTTAATGGGATGAGCAGAGTTAGACCATCTGAAGACATTCTGACAATTTGAGATTGTTCTATTTTTCTTCTTATGAGATATTCAATGGAGAAAACAGAAGAATTTAACCAAAATCACAGTTTTCACCAACCTGTTTTACACATAAATGTATGTAAGTCTTTGACATTAATAATATTGAGAATACCTTTGGAATAAAATTGAATTTAATTATTTTTACACAATGACAGAGAAATATCAAGTTGAAAACCTCAAAATTTGACATTTCGAAGCAGTATCTTGAATGTACTTTTTGTATATAAATTCGTCTTGAAATAAAAATGTGAATGGTAATATAATTTTGTTGCGATTAAATTATATTACGTATTCGCCGAAAATATCAAAATTTTATGATGCAGTGCACATGCCATTTTCGCAGCGCGCACCAACATTTAAAAATCATGTTTAGAATGGGAAATGAATAATAGCACTTATAAATAGTACAAGTCAACCAGGATTCGAAGTGCTCTATGGAGCCAGAAAAAGTATCAAAAAAGCATCTTTCTGAAGAAAAAAGTATCTTCAAACATAAAAATGTAGCCTTTTTAAATCAGTCAAAAATTAGTTTTGAAATTACAAACCAGTACAAAAATACTTTTAACTAAGAAAAGAACGTATTTAAAAAGAAAATTTCTGTCATACTTTTCAGTGTGTAAGTAACGGCGCTCAAGACTGCATGTAAGGAGAAAGGAATCATCTAGAATTTGCGCCTAAGGCTTTTATTCAAACAAATTTTGTTAAACATAGGAACGCTGACAATAAAGAAATATTGAACTAGGTATTAAATAATATCTTCAAAGAGAACAGTTATCTTAACTTTATGCGCTCGAAAATGTGATGAATGTATATTAGGTTGGGTCGAAAAAACCAAACGATGGAAATCGAAAACGATATTTTAAACATAGGTTTTTGAATTCGTCTTGGTTTCCTCTATTATTTGAGATAATTTAAAAACCACAATAATGTCAACATATGACCAACAATAGGGAAAATACACAAAATAATTTTTTTTTCATTAAATACTTTATTTTATATATTTTTCATATTATTTTTAATTATATGTGAAGATATTATTGTTTGTAAATCTTCTCTAATTATAAATGAAACCAAGAAAAATTTAGAGACCTATATTTAAAACCACTTATCTCTATTAATTTGATATATATCTTTATATATATAATTCTTCTGTCCGTGTGTATGTGACTGAACTCCTCCTAAACGGCTGGACCGATTTTGATGAAATTTTTCGTGTGTGTTCTAGTGGATTCGAGAATGGTTTAGATTCACAATTCAGTCCACTGGAAAATGTTTATTTAATTAATTTTTTATTTATAAATTGTTGATACAGGACAACGTCTGTCGGGTCCGCTAGTTCTCTATTAAAACTTTAACGCCGTTTGGGGAGCATTAATTAATGTACCCCGATTTGCCTCAAATTTTTCAGTAATGTTTTTTGTTATGGTTGTCGAACAAAACTGATGTACGCCTTCAACTGTCACGTTAGCAAAATGAGCTTTAAAAATTCTTATTTTCATAGTTTTTATATTTTCGTGTATGTAAATTTTTACAAATTGTTTTAGAGGTCTTAAACGTCTCTTTAATTTTTTACGATTTATTAATTAACGCTCTCTAGACAATTACTTATATTTAATGGATCTCTGTTTTCAAAAAACAATTTTAAAATCTACAGGATTGACGAAAGAATTTTATCAGGTATTTGAAGTTTTTCTACTGATAAAAAAGCATCCGAAAAAATTTAATAAGTCTGGGAAATCATAAATGTAAACACAATAAATTTTAGAAAAACTGTTTACATTTATGATTTCCCAGTAGAAAAGCCTCCAATGCTTCATAAAATTATTTGTCATTCCTATATATTCTATAATTGTTGTTTTTTTAAACAAGGACCCATTAAATATAAGTTATCGCCTAGAGAACATTTAACATCAAAACAAAAATTGTAATCACATTTTGCTAACGCGCAAGTTGAAGTTCATCAATCCACACCAGTTCCAATTTCGATTTGCATAATTTTGTTTTTTCAACCCACCCTAATGTATATATACTACGCCTTCTCATTTTGAGATTTTTTAAGAATTGCATTGACTGTTCTATTTTCATTGATTAATTTCTTTTTTTTTAAGCAGAGTAGCTTCCTTAGGCATATGTATATCACTTTACTAAAAAAGTAGCCTGGCCTAAAAAAGTATAAAAAAGTAAAAAAAAACTGTGGACCTTCGAAGCCTGTTTAACTCTACGAGCATTCGGGAACATTACATGTTAATATCAATTTTTTAAATTACGTTGCAACTACGTACAGACGATCTATTCTGAAATTACCCAAATATTTTATATTTTTAAGAAATAATAAGGTAAACGTCCCAGTAATCTTGACGCCAATTTCCTTGCTTTTTATGTAATTTGAATGAATTGAAATTCAATTTGACACTATAACATACTAAAAATAAATTAATTCTATCATTAAATGTTATTTTAACGTATTTTTTAATAATATATTTAAACTATAGCCAAGTTTCACGATTATTGGGACCGGCACGATTATTGGGACATTTACCTTAAATAACGAGTTTTCTTCTTCCTTGGAGCTGCGATATCAGATTCCCCGGAGTCTTTAGCCGATTTATTCTTGTTATCCTCCCGTTTCAGAATATTAACTTTTCTTTTTCCTACTTTGTTCAATTTATTAAATAACGAGGGCATGAAATACATTTTTCAAGACAATGTTGTTAACCTCGTTCTCTAATTGAAGGGTTTCAGTACAGAACTAGATAACCAAGAAAATCGGAATTATTCAGGAGAGCGAAATAACATTCTGTAAAATTAAAATCACCATTTAAAGATAAAACAAAAGTTTATTCGCAAACAGAAGTGTTTCTGAATTGAGACCAAAAAAGTATAATTAAAAAATTATCCAGTTCCGATAAATAGAATGTGAAATTTAACAATCTTAAAGTGTCAGGAACCTAAAATTGAAACAATTTCGATTGCGGATCATGATAAAAAGCTCAATTTTCAGTTCAAACAAAAAAAACTTACTCCCGAGATACTGAGTTGTTAAATTGGGAGAAAATGAAATTGATTAGAAAAAGTTAACCAGCTCCGAGCAAATCATCCAAGAATCAGGAGGTTCAAATTTCATGGGGTTTGAAAATTATTTTCGGATAGCGTCTAAACATCTATTTAAAAAATCTTTTAAATAATAAAAACTTGCTCCCGAGATATGGGAAGGCTGAATAAGAATATAAAAGTTTTCATCCAAAAAAATGATTCTTTTCCGGGAAAATAAAGATTTAGTGTGACGGTATCGCACTGTAACAGGCGATGTTTTGTTGAAAGGTCTATAAAAAGAAGAAAATTATACGTTTTTTTATAAATAAATGATAAAAATTTTAAAAAATATCGTTTCTGATGGCCAGGCAAAAAGTAAAATGGAAAACCCCTTATAAAATGGAGGTTTTGTAGAAAGTGAAGGTTTAAGATTTTAGGTTGGAATTTGATTAGTACATATGTGCTAAAAAAAGTGGCAAATAGTTTTATTTAAGGCCTTTTCTTCGAAAAAAGAAATATTTTATTATTTTACTGTATTTAAAAACTTTTAGAAAGTTGAACATGGTCAGCAAAAGTTGTTTAAAAAAATAAAAAAGTTGGGCAATTGAAAAAAAAGAAGATGGGATACCAGAACAGAGTCAGTTACACTTGATTTTTTAAGAATTTTTTATGCAAAAAGCCCATATTCTGCAAAAGTGTTGGTTATCTAGTTCTGTACTGCAACCCTTCAATTCATAACCCAGTATTTAAATTTAAACAGCGCTACCGCGAATAAATATCCGAATAAAAAAAACTAACAGTATGAAGACAGATTTCAGTATCCAGTAAGACAAAATCTCTGTTGATAAAACCATACTTCAACTGAAGAACAGGTGTATGTACTTTCATAAAATCATAACATATACATGCGTCAATTATTTTGTAAAGCTTGTGAAGATCGGGGCGACATGAGCATATGGGGTCAAATGATGCACTGAATTTTCTCTCAAAATATGTGGTTTTTGTTGTTCTTCTTTTCAGAAAAACAAAAAAAATAATAAAGGAAATAAAGTAAAAATAAAAAAAATTAAGTTTCAACACCGGAATCCTGTTCTTCTATGGTATATCGTGAACGAAAAGAAATTATTAAAAATAATAGATAATATTTTAACCTAAGGTTTGTCGTGAAGTTTATTTATTGAGCTTTAATGTATTAACGCATTTATACACAATTGATTAATAAGAACAGGTAATATTGAAGTTTTAATCAAAATTGTCATTTGGGGCGGAATGAGCCGAGTTTATGGGGCGAGATGAGACGCCCCTTGTCATAACCTCTTTATGGAGCTACAGAAAAGCTGAGAAAAGCTTTTGTTCGCAAGAGTTGAGACCTTTCGAGTTCAATATCCGAAAATAGTTGAAGATTTAAATGAGAGTTGTAATGGTGAGAACTTACAATAGAAAAATTGACATTCGTTGGTGTTTAGAAGTCTGTATGGCTACTACTGTAAAATCTGTTTTATTAAGAAAGTCTAGTGTCAGGGCAGATGCAATTAGTTTTGTTTATACATTTTATTTTTGAAGTTGTATTTTCAGCATATTTAAGTCGGAATTTTTATTTATATTGACACTGAAAAGTTGCAGAAGGCTTCTAAAATTTATATTTAAATTTTGCAGAAAAATCCCCATTTTTATGCAGTGCAAAATTATGCTTTTTACGTTTTAGGTGCGAATTTTAGAGAAACAGTTTCTAAATTATTTTTAACAAATTATAGGAATATGCTATAAATGAAAAGTTTCAAATGAATGTTATTGCAACAGGTTTTAATAAAGACATTTAATGGAAAATATATATTAATGATTCAGATTTATTTATTTGAAATTAGAAAAGTTCAAATATGTCAAGAAAAATTTGAATCAATTGACCATTAATTACATTTGTATTTTGAAATATTTATAAAGCTCCTCCCCTACAAAATAAATAGGAACGAATAACCAATAATCTATTAACAAAAAACAATAAATATTTTAGGTGACTCATCTCTCCCCATGCTCTGGGGCGAGATGACATATGTGCACAATTTATAATTCTCATATTTTTATCGCAATTACTATATATCTTTACAACATTTGTCTTTCATGAAATTGAGACATGAAAGTTCACAGAATGTATGCAACCACTTCAATTTAAAAAACTACTATAGATTGCAAATATTTTACTGGAAATGATAATTATGCTCATCTCGCCGCGGTCTTCCCATATTTAATCTAACAGAAAAATACCTAAAGACCTGTGGCACATTCAGTAAACAATGAAAATCTTACCATCATTTTTGCTTGAGGAAGATTCATTTTCAGGCTCATCTCTCTCTTCAACCTTGTTCACTACAATTTTCCCCACTGACTTTTTAGCATTACTTTTAACAACTGCATTTCTTTTCCCACGATTTTTAGTTGTTTTCTTCTTATAAGGAGGCATTTTATTAATTATTCTAACTCAAGACCATGACCATTGATGAACATGTGGTACATTGTGCCAAAAATACCGGTTATCACGATCAGATTGTCCAACATGACGGGGAAAAAACTGGGAAATCAACATTTAAAATCGAAAGCTCATTGGCTGTGAGGTTCAGTGTTGCCAATATCACCAACAGAACCGCGAAAATCAAATCGGATTTTCGAACTACAATTCTACAAATCACTATATCTTTAAAAAAACAGGTAAAAATAAGGTAAAGTATAAATTATAAATAGTATTCACAAAATATGACATACAGTCTAATAATAAATTGTTAAGATTTAAAATTGTATTAGTTATGCAAATGAATAAAGTTAATAGCATTTTAATAAAATTTTATACATTAGTGTTTCAAATTCTATAGATCTAAACATTTTGATTTGGAAACAGCGAATGGAATGCAATTGTGAGTATACATAACGAGGGGATTTATCAGATAATTAATTTAATTTATTATCGATTTTAGTACAAGGTGAAAAATGTATAACTAACTAAAACCTACTAAGTTTTTATAGATTCTTCTTGTTCGAACTTGGGATATTTTTGTTTGATTTGAGCCCCATGTGATCTTGCCATAAGAAAGATCTCTTACAATGCCGGGCAATTCATCCAACTAGAAATGAAACAATTATAAAAATATCTTCATTGAATAAAACTTAAGAAATTAAATTTAAATCATAGTATACGTATATACAAATTTTGATGTGTAGATATGTTAAATGCTCACAGCTCACTATGACTAGAGTGTCTAATAGAAACCAAATTTTAGATTTTTTTAAACCTTTAGCCCAGAATTTTGATCCTTTTAGGGACAAAAGTAGATCGTATTTTTACTTTATGTAAAAAAAAATATTTACAGTTCGAAGGTCGCGCTAGACTTTTTTTTGCTGGAAACGTAATTTAAAAAATGTTTTAATGCATGAATATAATTTTTTATTACATTATATAATAATTTATATAATATAATATAATTTATATAATAAATCATATAATAATAAATTTGTTAAAGAATATTCTTTAAAAAAGGTTCGTTCCGTGTAAAGTTTATTGTATACAAATTAGGGTGTATAAATTTACTGCATAATAAAATACTGCTTTCATTATTCATCGACAAAAATTGTTTAATCTTCGATTAAATTACGAATATTCATATTTCAAAAACAATAATGACTTAAAAAATAATTTTTTTCCTGCAAAAATAGGGTATTACTTTTTCACCAAAAACAACAGAATACCGGGCTAAGGTTGAAAAAAAAACCGCTGCAAAGTAGTTTGGGCGCGTTCATTAAAGGGTGTATCTTTAATTATGATCATTAAATGAACACTGCTTCCTTATATTAGTACAAAATGTTATATTTTTCAGTTTTTTTATTTTTTGTCTGCGAATATTTATTGTGCCAGGGGGTTGGAGAGAAATTTTTGATTGCAAAAAGAGTCTGAGGGGATGAAAAAGAGAATTTTAGATTGTAAAAGGAGGCTGAGAGGATAGAAAAGGCGATTTCGCCTGCGCTTTTTTATTATTTATTGTTCATTAATTATTATTACTCATTATTAGGTATTGTTTGTAGTTTATAGGTCACAGAACGTTTTAATATAGTTCAATAGATTCGTTTCATGAAATCGAATAAATTTTATACTTAAAATATTGGTGTCTTTCAAAAATGGTAATTTTTTTCTCTTTTAAACGTTAAACAAATCGATAAATCTGTATACCTAATTATATTTATTCTTACATACCTGTTAAATACATTAATCGATTTCTCTTATCATAACGAATAAATTTAGTACAATATTGCAATTTAGTACAATGTTTTTACAATGTTGAAGTTTTTCTCTTAACAAAAGTTAGAAACAAATCTATACATATCAATTACTTCATTTGATCATAGAGTGTTTTCAAATACATCAAACGATTCATCTTGTCAGAATGAACAAATTTGCTACCTATTACGTTTTTATATTCCTAATATTTTAAAAAAATTTACATTTAAACGAAAAATTAGAAACTTCAAGAATTGTTACATAACAATTTTTGCTCAACTTGCATTTTCGAATTTTTTGTTCCTTTTGGGTTAAAGATGAACCACGTGGAAGCACAAATAAATCGGATAATATCTATAGATCGCGAATTTGTCTCTTTTCACAGAAAAATCGATTGTTAAAATATTTTTTGGTCCTTAAAAACAATTCATGTAAACATTTAAAATTATTATTTTTGACAATTTTTTTTATATGAATTATTTTTTTACGAACATAAAAATAATTGAAATGTGTATTGAAGACATTTCAGCAAGTGGAATATAGATGAATAATGCTTCTTTATAACAAATTTGCTTCGCATAACTCCTTAAGTATGCGTAATTGAAAAAAACTTATAACAAAAAATAATCATTTTAATGAGCAGCATGTTTTATATTGTGTATAATTTTGCGTCATGGTCGGCTGTTTTCGAGAAAAATTTATTTTTCTGTGTAAACACGCAAATTTGCGATGAGCGAACTCTAACTATTATCTAATTTATTTCTCCTTTCACGTGGATAATTTTCTACCCAAAAAGAACACACAAAAATCCCTTATTGAAAAACCCGTAATTGAAAAAATCAGTTTACAGGGTATGGCAATACTGACAATGCCGTGATAAATATTCCGAAAATTTTCTAATTTTTTCAATTCATTTTTTGTAATTCTCATGATCTAATCAAAATTACAAAACAATTCACATCTAAAACGATTTCTGAGCAAAATATAAAATCAAAAGCATTTATTAATTTATTCTTAACTGATCTGGCTCTAAACCTAATCAATAATGGTTATTATTTAGGACAACAGTCCCTCCGAATTTCAATACCCTAGCTCAACTAGCTCAATTAGCTAAACACATACACTCAGAGGAAAACAGACTGAAATTTTTTATTTCTACTGGGCATTCCAACACTTACGTTTATTCTAACTTGTTTAATCGAATCTCTTTCTCTTAAGGTAGCACTGTGTGGAGTCTTGAAAGTGTCGAAGTCTACTGTAATTCCAAATGAAATTGCAATTTCATCCGTTCTTGCTAATAGAAGAATCATCTCCTTTGTGAGACACGTCGTGATTTATAAAATCCCCAGCTAAAAAATAAATCAACAATCACAATTAGCACTTCTTAAAAGATTCTTCGCGTAGAATACCTGCTAGAGAGAATTCTTTCAGCTCACAAAGTGGAAAAAATGACAATATACATTTATTATTAAAAACTCATCAAAATTTGTATTAGAATATACTTTTCAATTTGAAATCTATATAAATTAAAAACAATATTAAAACATTCATTTTGAAATTGTGCAGTTCTGAAATATACAAATTTGATTGCCAGATTTCAATTACTGATCTCTAAAATTGAAAAACCACATCATTTATAAATGAAGGGGGAAAACTCTGGATTGTTACGGCTTACGGCAATGGTGAGAAACTACCGGGAAAAGTCGGAAAAAACGTTACATATGGAGGAGGGGGTCCAAAATCGTTGGAAAAAAAAATATATATATATATATATACGTACGGTCCCACTTTGATTCTGACAACTTCTTTTCTGCCGCCAAATTTTATACAGAACCCTTTGTGTGTTCTTTCTTAAGTTTCTTTGAAAAGTATACATCGTCATCTGAAACGTTGAGCAAAATACTTTGATACAGGTCAGCTCCAGATTCCTGTAAAATCAGTCTCCAAGAAGCTAGTTTCCTACAAATCTCCAACGTCTGTGTTATGTTCGGCACATCCAAACCTAAAAATTCATATAAAAATTGGTAAAAAAGCAAACAAACATTTTAATGAAAAATACTCGAAATTGTACAGACCGTCAAGACGACACAGAGTTTCAAATTGCATGTAGGAGTTCTTAAAAGTAACTTGATCCACGCCAGTTCGCGTGACTTCGGTGCAAACTGCTTCAAGAAATTTTTGTTCCATTATCGAACAACTCTTGATGGCTTGAACCCTAGGATTAGCGATCATCTCTTTTAAAGCAGCAGTTACATCCCCCATAGTCACACAATCTTTATTGCTACTCTCGGCAATTTCTGTTGCCCGACGACAAATATCCAAAGCACGGCGAGCATCGCCAGACACAGAAGCCACTTTCCTATTAAAATAAAATTTAGATTATAAAAAAGAAAAGGCATTTGGATATTAAATGCTTTAAATCTGAGACCTGTAGCAAAATGTTGTACCTAATTTATTAGCCTTTCTACATAAAAGCTTTTAAGAATGACCTATATGAAAGAATGAAAGAAGTTAAATCTATGAAAACATGACTGGTTTTGTATAAATTTTTAACTGGTCATTAAAATTGTGAAATTCTAGTTTTCGAAGATGTAAATATGGCATTTGAAGGGCGCGCGGTTGTTGTATCTCGCGCTTGGCCTTTTTCGGTTTTCGCACATCGTGCTCGACTTAGATAAACAGAAGAAATTTACTTGCAAATATTATAAAATTGACAAAATCTTTACGTTTTAAGTGATTGTTAAATTTGTTTTGATTTAAGATTAAAAAGGAAGTTTATTTACTTAAGGCTCTATCGGCCTTAAGGAACACATTCTCATAACAATACCCGCACACTTTTCTAAAGTCCAAAGAAAAACGCTTAATTGCTTAAGAAACAGCTTTGCTTTAACTTACAGAAAATGATACCAAAAAATCGAAAATTCCATTTCTGGTCAAACAGTGTTTGTTTTATTCATAGTAAATATTATAAAAAAATAGTGAACACCAATTTTGTAGATCTATTTAAAAGTAACCATTCTTTTGTGAGCTTTTTTCGTATCTCGCATAGTTCAGGTGTAATGCCATAAATAAATTATTGTCTACTACATTAGTACGCATGACTGAAAACAAATTTTTGTATTCATATAATATATATAATTTAAAAAAAGGTTAAACAACCACCGCTGGGTCCCACTGGGAGCAACTGTTATCTAAAAATGACACCGGCTCCCAGTAGAACCGCAGTAAATCACACCCATGGCCACGTGTCACTATACAAAAAATTAATTTTTTCATTTTTAATGTTATTTTTCACGATTAAAACAAAAACTGCGCGTCCTATCAAAAAGTGATATAGGACAAATTTGTAGATCTTTTTTGGGTGCACAATTTTTGTTTTTCCATATTTTTTTTATCTTGCATAGTTTGACCGCCAAATAGAATTTTTGATTTTTCATTATTTTTTGTGCGATCAAAATTTGAATTTTCGACAAAATTCCAAAAGTTGTTATGATAATCTTCTAGGGCTTTTAAAAATCAACGTCTTTTTTCTCTTGACTTTTTTCCATATCGTGCATTGTTTGGTTTAAAATGTTCATTTTTGTTTGTTGTTTTGGATTTAAAAATGCTATAACTCTGGTAATTTGCTTTTGATCAAAAAAAGTCATAATAATAAAATGTTCGTTTTTTCTGAGTGCTATGAATTGCCGTCCATGGAATTTTGAAATCTTGAAAAAAATCGTCTCAAAAATTTTGAAAATGCTCTAACTTTTTCAATTTTTATCCAAAATAGCTGGTTAACGATCTCGTTCTTTCTTTTTAGGCCTTAAAAAATTTTTCCAAAGCACAATCGAATCTAATCAATCTTTCGAAAGTTATCGCGCTTACAGGGTACATACAGACATACAGGCAGACATACATTCGTAAAAATCATTTTTTCTGACTCAGGAGGTCTCAAAACGTGCACATTTGATGCAAACCGATAAAGTCAAATTTTACATAAAACTAATACCTTCTCATTAGAATGACAATGTAAAAACATATTTTAAGTTTAGCAATTTGAAGTTCAAACTTTCAAAAATGTAAAATTACCAATTTTAAGCCTTTCTTTAAAATTCAAAATAAAATTTATTACAGAATTTCAAGTCTCAAAATTTTGAAAATCGAAAATAAAAATCACTTCATTTTTTTTCTATTTCAAACTGAAAGTTATAAAATTGAACAATTTTTCTAATCATTTAGAGGGGGCCGTTCACAAAATACCTCGTAAAAGTACCTCACGCTTTTTATTAGCAACCCCCCCCCCCTTGAGTAACGCTTTTTCTATAGTGTGTGTAACTTTAACGTTGACGTAACACTAGAGGTGACCCCACCCCCCACCATGTGTTACGTACTTTTTGAACGGCCCATTGTGAGATTTGTAATTGGAAATCTACCAAACTGATTAATTTTATACCTATTCAATGTCATCAAAATTTAACAATAATTCTGGAAATAAGCATTAAAAAGTGTACATCTTTCATTTACTTCGGATGGAACAATTTAAAATTGAGAAACTTTGAATCTAACTGTACACACAACCAAATTTTTAACTAGAATCGTAGAAATTCAATACATTATAATTGATTAGATAGATTTTTTATAGCTGTAGAGTGGGCCTTGAAAATGGAAGAATTTTAAATTTTAAACCTATCAAAATTTACATGTTCTAAAAAATGTTTCAAATAAATAAAATTCAAATTGGAGACATTATTAACTGAAACAATTTCAATTGTATAGCATTAAATATTGAACGATTAAAAAATTCATTTCCCGGGACTGGCCATTTTATATTTCTAAATTAGAATTGTAAAATTAAACCCTCTTTTATACTAAAACTATTGAGCATTTACTACCCCTTAATTTTTGAATATTTTAAAATGTATCCCATACAATTTTAGCTTCAATTTAAAATCACTGAATGTTGAAAACTTAATTTAGAATAATTATTGTTCATTCTTAAAGATTTTCACAATTCGTAAAAGTTTCAATAAAAAATTATTAAATTACGAAGTCTTAAGCTTATAATTGCTTAACTAGGTATTCAAGTTTTTGGTTCTAAATACTTTAATATTTACAATTTCAATTAAAAATATTTAAGTTTGAAGCATTTATAATTACAATTAATAAATTATTAAATTGTCTAATTACAAAAGTTATTATTCTACACTGTGAAATTTAAAAGGTTTTTAATTTAAAAAGGTCCAAGCACCAAAAACTGAAGTATTTCAAACTGGAATATAAGAAATTTGAAAGAATTTAAAATAGGTTTTTTTACTAAAATAAGAAAATGTCTGGTTGTAAACAAATCCACTGTCATTTCCCAGTCTCAAAAAATTATGTATTTATGTATTTTTGAAATTAAGTAATGATGTTTTTTTTTACTGAAATGAGCATTTCAAAAATTCGAAGTAAAAAAATATGTTGATGATTTCCGATCCAGTGGTCATATAGATACAATAGATTAAAATTTCTATTGAGTAAAAAATACCTGGAGACAAGTTCAATAGCTTCGCTTTTAAAGGCCTTTGATTCTTTTAATCTGGTTTTTACAATCTCCATTAATTGCAAGTGACTGTAAGGTTGAAACGTTAAGCGCGTCAGTCCCAATCGAGAAGTAACACGACCCATCAAAACCCTTTCTGGCAAATCCATAGTGTTGGCGATTGTGATAACAACCAAACGAGATGATTTGTAAGTCGGCCAATCTAAAAGATTGTAAACAACATCCTGCCGTTTGGTGCACAGGAGATCCATCTGAAATAAAAATGTATCATTTTCCCAGAGCTGGATTGGGATCGAAAATCAGCTCTAGAAATTTTTGTGAAGCTACTCGATCCTCTCAGAAATTAATCTTTAATCCACCAGTCCACATAACAGCCGGCCCATCTGAATTTTCCATATTCTTCCAGATGCCCAATCTAAATCTAGACATGTCAATGTAATGTTTTTTTTTCAGTGGATACATACAAAGTTGTAAAGCGAAAAATGAACTTTTATAAGAAAAGTCATAAAATTAACACAAATTGCAAGAATCCTGTTCTAATTAATTATAAAATAATTCTTAAGAATGAAATCATATAAAAGAAAATAAAAGAACCTCATCAATAAGCAACAATGTCATTGTTCTACGAGAATCAGGGGTTGTAAACCTCTGGTGAAGATATCCATGAGCCTCTTCCCATGATGTTGTAACCCCATTCAAGCGTTTCTGAATTTGGACGTAAGCCTGACGCGGTTCAGTCAGTTTCATACCGTTAATATCAACAAATTGGAAACTTGGCAGTTCACCTTGTGATACCAATTTTGTTAGGCATGATATCACTTCATTCACAGTAGCAGTCTTGCCCGTGCCTGGAACGCCACTTACGTAGATACATCTAAATAAAAAACAAAATATAAGAGAATCATCCTTAAAATACGCAAAGAATTAAATGCATTAGATCTATAAATCAAAATACATACCCTCCTGTCTCTTCTGCGAGTTTGCTTTGAAGAAACGTGAAAATATTATTGAATTCTGCTTCTCGGCAAGGCAAAGATTTGGGAACAAAGCTGACATGCAAACGAGCTCGAAATTCCTGGAAGTTTGTTTGTGGCTTCGGAACATTCGCACTTCTTTGGTGCATTCCAGGTGTTAGTGTTAGCCTTCCTCTTGGAGTCATTGCCAAACCTCTTCTTGGAGTTGCTGCAATACTTTTCTTTGGAGTTGCAACATTTTTTTCTGGAGTTACAACTTTTTTTCTTCCAGGAGTTGAAGTACGTTGTGTTTTTTTACTCGTCTGTGTACTCGGTGTTCGGCTTCTGGTAGTCGGGGTGTTGCTAATTGTGCTTCTTAATTTCCTCGGGCTTGGACTACCTTCATCATACACACAGTCACTCTTCCTACCTGCAACACATTTCTGCATTCTACTACTTCTTCTTTCGGCGAGTTTCTCCCGGCTATTACGAGTAAAATCTTCTGAGGACAAAGGATCATTTTCACTGATTTCTTCACTTACAGCAGCAAGAGACTTTCTACTTGGTGAGCCACCCTTTAGCCTGCCGCTTTTTCTCGGTGTCTCAAATAATTCCTTCTCATGACATTCTTGATCTTTTTTAACTTTTGGTTTAGCTACTGCTTGCTTTTCATTGACAGAAGACGACTGCTCTTTGTAATTCACGCTATTGCGCTCTCGAAGATGTCTCGTGCTTTTTACTGGTGATTGGGGTTTGAAATTAAGACGTGTTCTACTCAAAATTGGAGTTCCATGAGGAGTGCCAAAACCATCGGTTCCAACATTTGAAGTTGCAGAACTGCGTCGAGTCTGCCTTAGAGGAGTTGAGATCACACCTTGCTTCTTCGTGGAAGTTGATGCACTAGAAGCTCTTTCCTCCGAGAGTTTTTCAAGCTTCACAATTAATTCTTTTTCTGTTTCTTTACTCATTGATACACTCTGCGAACGAGATCTCGTAATTCTGCCCACCTGTTGAGTTATTGCTAGATTTTTAATTGAATCATGCAAATCGTCAGATTCTTGAGCATTCTTTTCGCTTTTAGATAATTCCGGTTTAGTTCGAATTGCATCAAATCTTTCTTCATCAGATGATACACAAATTACATATTCACGTATACAAGCTTGGTCTTCGTCGTCATATTTTTTGAAAACACGTGTCTTCGTAGGATTTTTCATCCTTAAAGCTGCAAAGATATAATAAATGCTGTCTCAACAACTCTCAAAACTAATCTCATTGAGAATTCTTACGTTCATCAAGTTAAAATTAAATGGGAAATTGATATAAATAGGAAATTTCAATCATGGAAATCTCAGTAAAAAGGCACCATAACTCTAACCAAAATTGAAAGATGGCAGTACAGAACTAGATAACCCACAAAATGGGACTTTTTCAGGGGAGCGAAAAAGCATTCTTTAAAATAGAAATCAATATCTAAACATGAAACAAAAATCCACTCCTAAGCTTAAGTATTGCTGAATTGAGACCAGAAAAGTTTGATTAAAAAAAGTTATCCAGGTTCGAGAAAATGGTTGTGGAAGTTGACAATCTCAAAGCAGCACTATAATATCCGAGAAAAATAAGCGAACATATTTTTTTCCATTAAATAGTAATAATTTCAAGAAATACCAATGCTAAAAAGTTGAAAAAATTATTACTGAGCAATTTTATGTCAAATCAACTGAAGAATATCAGCTTTTGTTAGTAATTTTGATGAAAATTCTCGTATCGGTTCTCTTAGATGTTGAAAGAAAAACCCTAAAATAATTTTGGAAAATTTCAAAAAACTTAGGAGATATTCAAAATTGAAAATTTTGGTCCTTTTTTTTAACTTTCATAACTTTGGTGATTTTAATGATATTAGTGTGTATTTTTTGTAATTATTTGTAATAAAACGCAGTTTTTAAGAAATATTTGTTATAAAAAAATGTTTCACTTCTTGGATTTTTCAAAAACAAATTTTTAAACTGAATTTCTGAATAAAATCCACTTTTTATTTTCTTTAATTTTTTTATAGATAGCTTATAATGTCTTCTACAAGCCTTGCAAATATAAAAATGGGATCACCCTTGAGTTTTCGAGAAAGAATTAAAAACGTACGCCGAAACGATGGACCCAATGTGAAAAAACCATGTAAACAATAGATAAATAATCTCGTATGCAGAAACTTCAAAGTTCAGACTCTCGGGCGCTGAGCACACGTACCATGCCACGGCCTACGTTCTTAAATATTTCTCGAAAACTAAAAGAGATCCAATTTTTATATTACAGGGCTTTTAGAGGACATTGTAAGCTATCTATAAAAAAAATAAAAAGGGGATTTTTTGGGAAATTCAGTTTAAAAATTTGTTTTTGAAAGATCCAAGAGGTTTTTGAAATAAAAAAAAATATATATTTCTTCAAAAGTTCTTAAGAAAACGTCTTATTACGAATAATTAAAAAAATACACCTCAATATCATTAAATTCACCAAAGTTATGGAAGTTAAAAAAAGGACTAAAATTTTCAATTTTGAAAATCTCCTAAGTTTTTTGAATTAAAAAAAAAAATTATTTTAGAGTTTTTCTTTCAACTCCTAAGAGAAAGGATACTAGAATTTTCATCAAAATTACTAACAATAGCTGGAAATTTCCAGACAATTTGACATGGACTTGCTCTATGTTAAAATGTTTAATAAATTTTAACTAAAGATTAATTTTATTTTTAAATTATTGTATCAAAAAATGTAATTTCGAAAAAATCCATTTACTGCAATGTATATTTGATTTTTTGAGAACTTACCAAGCAATATCCCATTTTTTTTAGAAATGTCGGTTATCTAGTACTGTACTTGCACCCTTCAATTATATTTAGAAAAAATGAAATATTCCTTATTCTTATTATTGACTTTATTCTTATCTTGACTTTTCATTTTTAAATATGTAAAGTTATATAATAAATATATGTTTTCTCAATAAACCTCATAAACAAATTTTATTGACAATCCTTATATTCATAAAATTTAAATTTGTATAAACAAGAAATTTCAATAATGAAAACCTCAACAAAAAGAAATCCGGACTTCTTAAATCCAAGTTTCATAGTATAGTTTATGTGGTAGGCGCATAAAACAGGTTTTTTTAGACGATCGAGACGAGCTGAAGGTGAGCAGCAGGCAACCCGACTTCAGCAAACATCACTCGAGCCAAAAAAAGTTTACGCACATACCCCATACAAAATTGTTTCTGACATTGATACCAGAAATTATAGAAAATTTTCGTAATTTTGGAAATTTCTGGTAATTTTGGAAATTTTGGTAATTCTGGAAATTTTTATAAATTTTGACATTTCTGGCAAGTTTATAAATTTCTGGTAATTTTATAAAGGGCATAGCAGGATAAGCATTTGAAAGTTGTCCCCGCCCGAATCTGTCGGGATTTTTACTGTGAGTTTGTACTGATGTATGATTAAGTTTCCCAAAAGATCAAATATGAAAACAAAATTTTGGGGGAGATATGGGGATAAGAAAATAATCGAAAACATTTTGTTCTCGAGAAGGGCTGGACTAATTTTGATAGGGAAAAAATATGTTAGGGGTTACGATGGGGGGATATTTTAGAAAAATTATGGACTTTTTTTAAAGGGGTCAAAAATTTTTTCAAAATTAAACAAAAAAATGTTGAATGGACAGCTTGTGAGATACAACCTGATACAAC
>CAKNYM010052913.1:564478-593797 GCA_932195095.1 Andricus curvator
ATTTTGAAAAATTTCCCTAAATTACCGGAAATTTATGAAAAATTTCGATCATTCATGGTAATTTTACAGGTAAATATGGTAACTTACCATAAATTACCCAAAATTCAGTTTTAAAAATTTCCATAAATTTCCGGAAATTTATGAAAAATTCCGGTCATTTATGGTAATTTTACAGGTAAATATGGTAACTTACCATGGATTGCCCAAAATTCATTTTTAAAAATTTCCATAAATTTCCGGAAGTTTATGAAAAATTTCGGTCATTTGTGGTAATTTTACAGGTAAATATGGTAACTTAGCAAAAATTCATTTTCAAAAATTTCCATAAATTTCCGGAAATGTATGAAAATTTTCGGTCATTAAGGGTAATTTTACAGGTAAATATGGTAACTTGCCATAGATTACCCAAAATTCATTTTAAAAAATTTCCATAAATTTCCGGAAATTTATGAAAAATTTCGGTCATTTGTGGTAATTTTACAAGTAAATATGGTAATTTAGCCAAAATTCATTAAAAAAAATTTCCATAAATTTCCGGAAATTTATGAAAATTTTTGGTCATTAATGGTAATTTCACAGGTAAATATGGTAACTTATCCAAAATTCATTTTAAAAATTTCCATAAATTTCCGGAAATTTTCGGTCATTTATGGTAATTTTACAGGTAAATATGGTAACTTATCCAAAATTCATTTTTTTAAATTTCCATAAATTTCCGGCAATTTATGAAAAATTTCGGTCATTTATGGTAATTTTACAGGTAAATATGGTAATTTACCATGGATTGCCCAAAATTCATTTTTAGAAATTTCCATAAATTTCCGACAATTTATGAAAAATTTCGGTAATTTATGGTAATTTTACAGGTATATATGGTAACTTTCCATAAATAACCGCAAAATTCTATTATCTGCAAGCAAAATTTCCTCACAGTTTTTACGGTGAGTGGGCTGATAACCATAAAATGCGAGCTCATAGATGCATAATTTTCATTATTCACCTCTGACGTCACTTTTTAGTCCCTAGGGAGTAAAAAGTACTTTTTACTCCCTAGGGAGTAAAAAGTAGAGCTTTAGCCCCGCTTCATAGGCGTCGAAAAGGGCTGATATCATGCATGTGTCATAAAAATGATGATTTCGACTTTACAGAATGGTTTTTCGCTCTCCTGAAATGCTCCAATTCTGTTACTTATATAGTTTGGTACTGCCAGCCTTCTAATCACTGTATCTTAAAAGAAAAAACGATAAATATAATATTGTAAATTATAAATTACTCATAAAAAACGTCATGCCCTCTAAATTATTATGATTAAAAATGTTATTGATTATAAAATTAAATAAAGTTAATAGCATTCTAATTGTGTAGATTAGTGCTAAAAGTTCTTCAGATCTCAAAATTTTGATTTAGAAACAGCGAATGGAATGCAATTGTGATCATACAGAACGAGGGGATTTAGCAGATAATTAATTTAATTTATTATCGATTTTAGTACAAGGTGAAAAATGTATAATTAACTAAAACCTACTAAGTTTCTATAGATTCTTCTTGTTCAAACTTGGGATACTTTCGTTCAACTTGTGCCCATGCGATCTTTCCATAAGAAAGATCTCTTACAACGCCTGGCAATTCGTCCAACTAGAAATAAAAATAATTATAAAAATATCTTCTTTGAATAAAACTTAAGAAATTAATTTTAAACAATGTCTCTTTACATTATACTTTAATTTTATCGAAGAATAAGTCCTAAAATTCAACAAGAGAAAAATAATTTTTTTAACGAAGTGTCTCGTCCCGAAATTCGTTATGCCTAGTCTAATATTTTTTATAAGCTTGGCTGGTCGTCCCGAATTTTCGGAACTACTATTCCATCCCTCTTTCCAACTCTCCCACTTTTTCGGGATGACTAGAGGCAGCCTTTTTTCAATGATATTATTGTCATTAAAAGATGAAAATTTGTAATTTAATCGAAGAAAATTCTCTAAAGCGACCTTATATATTATCATCAATATGTTCAAAATATATTTATCAATAAAAAAGTCTCTCCCAGTTGGTTATAAAAATATAAATAGTTCAAAAGTTAAGAATTAATACATGATGGCATGAATCTGTACCTTAGTATTAGTATTTTATCAATCACTTATAGATACTGTAACAGTATTGTAATTTTCAAGGTATTCCGTTTTTTTATAATCGCAAGTAAGCTTTTTTGAACCACCAAGATACATTTTTATATTGTCTTTTGTCTGATTAAATTACTAATATTCACCTTTTAAAGACTATAACGGCCTCAAAAAAAATTATTTTTTTTACAGAAAGCAAAAATATCACATTACTTTATTAAAAAAAAAACAACAGATTCCGGGCTAAAGTTTTTTAAAAATTGAATAATTGTATTTCTACTAGGCATCCCAATACTCACGTTTATTCTAACTTGCTTCATCGAATCTCTTTCTCTTAAAGTAGCGCTGTGTGGAGTCTTGAAAGTGTCAAAGTCTATTGTAATTCCAAATGGAATTGCGATTTCATCCGTCCTTGCGTATCTACGTCCAATGCTGCCGGAAGAATCATCCACTTTGTGAGACACGTCGTGATTTGTCAGATCCCGAGCTAAAAAAACAATGAAAAATCATAATTAGCATTTTTAAAGAGATTCTTCGCTTAAAATACTAGCCAGCGAGACTTTTCTTAGCTCATTTACCAAAATTGGTATTAGAATATACTTTTCAAATAGAAATCATTTAATACATGAACAATTTATTAAGAAATATTCAATTTGAAATTGTGCAGTTCTTTTGAACGCTTCATTTAATATGATTTCAAGATTTTAAAAACGTAAAATTATGTATTTTCACTCACAACAATTTTGAAAAAACAATACAGAAACGAAGCACGGTGGATCTGAACCACTTTTAATTGCAAGGTCGTTATATCGGATTTTTCGACTGATTTATCGGGTTCTTTTTGAAGAAAACAAATGTTCATATAAAATTGACCAGTATTTGATATTTCAAAATATTGCTTTCATAAAATAATTAATAAAGTAGATGATATTTATATTATCAGCTGCAATGTTTATTTACTACTGTCAGTTTTAATATAATTTTTCTATTGAAATTTTGAAAAAATGCAGCAAATTACGATTAATATCGTGGTAAATTGAGCTTATAATCATATAACGTTTCCAAAAAGCAAGACGAAGTGTGAGGAAGAAATTCACGATCATGTTTTTAAAGACCGTGTCTAGGTTCACCAAAATTCGGTGCGCATATAAAAATTATTTGCGGTATTTTAACCTAAGTATAATTTACCACGGTTTTAATTGTAGTTTGCTGCATTTTTGGTAATTTTGTCAAACTTTCAATAGCAAAATTATACCTCGAATTACATTAAAAGCGACAATAACAAATAAACATGGCAGCTGATAATAAATATCGTCTACCTTATTAATTAGTGTATGAAAAACAAAAATTTCTTATTGAACTGAAATAGTTTATTATTGAATTTTAAAAGTACATCAATCAAATTATAAGTTGAAGTTTCGAATATTAATACCGTTTATCTGAAAAATGATTTCATGAATTTAATACCTTGCATTACAGTTTTGGAGTTTTGAAATGTAAAATGTAAAATAATTGTTTTTGAATATTATGATGTTTTTAGATTTCCTTTCATTAATTTTTTTTGGGGTACTAGACATAAAAATCGGCTTTTTTCATAAAAAGGGCCCGATGGACTTTTTGTTTTTGGTCCTCAAAATATCCATGGGATTATAGAAAGACCTTGCAATGAAAGTTGATTCATCTCCACTCGGGAAGAGGAGGATGCAGAAGAGTTAACAAAAAGCATCTTTAAACAGTAGAAAAAGTCATGCATTGTCAGACTTGAATTGAAGCCGTTTAGCGAAAAGGGGCCTAAGTACTAAAACCTCGATTTCGAGAAAAATCCGAAAAAGTGAATTGGCGTAAATTTGAATTAATAATCACATATACATTTCTAATTACAGTTAACAAATTCTCATATATCGCGTTTACTGAATGGTTAGCTTGATTTGCAGTGATATTGAGAAAAATGTTTCTTACAGAGGAAAAGAGATCTAACTAATTTTTCTGCTAAGATCCCTTTTCCACAATGCATATTTTATATGTCTTTTCGAGAAATGAAGTATTGTTTCTCGTTGTCTTTATGACTAAAAAAATTCGCTTTATTTATTTTTTACTTAAGACTCATGATTTAAAAAACTATTAGAGAAGATTTCAAATAATAATCAACTTTTTAACCTTATTTTAACCTTTTTTCCGAGTGACGTTTAACGACATTTTTTGTTTGTTTTTATGATACTTAGATCCGTTTTCGACAATAAGATACAGGTAATAATTTAGCTGGTATTTTTCTTTACTGAAAGGTGTTCTGATTCATTGTATTTTTTCATTTTATAAAATTACTGTCCTTTCACGTGGTTGAACTTATTTTCAGGTTTTTGATTACGCTTGCCCCATTTTTATCGTAAGTTATATATGTTAACCTCTAATATCCAAGGACATTTTAAAAATTACTCAGATCCCTTTTCGACAATTATTATACTTTGTAATCAATTTTAAGATTAATTAGAGATTATTAATACACTTTTTATTGCAGAATTCAATAGAGGACATTCAACAGGTCCTCTTTGCGTATTTAATTTCATTTTGACCAAAGCCCTACTTAGGCTCCTTTTTTACAAACGGCTTCAATTACTGATATCTAAAATTGAAAACTCACATAATTTCTGAATAAAAGGAGCAAACTCTGGATTGTTTCCAAGCGGCAGCACGGAACATTTAAGAGGAGCGACAACAGGTGCGAGACTAAAGTAATTTCGCTGCTCGTCGCCCTCCCTCATCTTGAAATTGTGCTCGAAAATCGCATACATGACGCGACCCACGCCGAAAGATGGTTCAATCACAGACGGTGTTATTTCCTCTACGTGGACGGTTTTTTGATATCGTTTTACCGTCACCATTTCCTCTTTAAGTTCACACGTCGACCCATCGGGCAATTTCAAATCGAACGACCCTTTAGATTTGAAATCAGCTTCCATGGAATCAATATCAACTTCTGTCAAGGCAGCCAACGCAGCTAAAATTTCCTTAGCGTCCTTTTTAAACGTTTTGCCTATCAGGCCTCTGTTCGGAGCTGCTTCGACCACATTAACTAACTTTGGTTCCAACAACTTCTTTTCTGCCGCCAACTTTACTCCAGAAGCCTTTGAGTGTTGGGTGAGATCGTAGGCAGACCTGTCAGCACAACCTACACATTCTATCCAACCATAAGATGTGAGGCACTCTGCGTCCCAACAATCGCAAGCATAATGAGCCATTTCGTTGCCCATGTGTTGACGAAAGCGAAGTTTGCGAGGGTCAACACCTACTTTGAGGAGAAAGAGCTGAATTCTCGCCATGAAATAGCCCAAAGTTTCATTTGCTACGAGTCCACTAGCAACTGCGTCTCCTATTTTTATGGTTTCGGCAGCTTTGCCGTCCATTTGATTGCAAGCGGAGTACAAAAGCATCGGAGTGTCTTTGATGTAGTCGAATTTTGGGTGACTCTTGTCATCGGGGTCACAGAAGTGCTCGATTTCAGCCATTGTGAACTCCCTCACTCGAATCAGACCGGACCTGCAAATAATTCCAATTTATAATATTTTGTATTTTAAACGAAGAAAATTGGGTAGTTCAAACGCTATACGTACCCAAAAATACATAAAATAATTAACATTTAATACGTTAAATTTTTTTTTCTAGCATAAAATCCTATGGATTTGCAAATTGTATTTGCACAAATGAAGTAAACTTTGAAAGTAAGATACAGGCTTAATAAATGGATAGACCTTTTTTTTTAATTTTCGCTGAAATGATAAGGCATACAAAATGCAATAAAACAGTACGATTCTGCACAATGATATTCATAATTTTGCATTATACGGAGGTATTTTGAATTTCTAAAATATTTTTAAAAATTATAAACTTAAATTGTAAGATTCTAGTTTTCTTTAAAAAGCAAACATATTTTTTTCAAATATTTTTGTATTTCTTATATAGGGAGTTGCTACAGAATATAGAATTTAAAATTCCAGGCTTTTTCTAGAAACAATTTTCAAAAATATAAGTTTTTCACATTGGATTTATTTTTAATTTTCAAAATCCAATTCAATGAATTACAAACTTGACTGCATCCACTTACAGATTTAACATTCTAAACTACTTTCAAATTGCTTTTAATTCGACAACTTCATTAATTTTAATACAATTCACAGAACATCAATATCTTAATTATCTTCAGCTCGAAGGATTTCAAGTCCATGGATTCAAAATATTTCTTTCTGACGTTTGAAGCTTGCCAGCTTGGAAAAATTTATAGTTTACATTTATTTTTAACTTGTGTTGCATGATTTAATTGTCTTAAATCCACTTCATTTTTTGCATGGAGGTGTGTTTCACGTCTCTAATGCGAGGAAAATACTGAGAACCCTGAGTTAAATGTTCATCATAGCGTTGCTATACAAAAACACGAAAACTTAGCCCTTTTTACTCAAAATGACCCTGTGAACACGCCTAGCGCGGAAACTATTAGATCTACCGACTTCGATTTTTTGCATGGAGATTTGTTTTACGTTTATAATGCGAGGAAAAATACTGAAAACCCTGTGAAAAATACTCATCAAGACAAGAAAATATGAAAACTTAGGCCTTTTGACCTAAATTCCTCAAGACTAACTCAAATTTAGCTCAAAACCAGCATACAAGATCGGAAATTATCTGGTGAAATCGCTTGCCCCCCGCTTCACGAACTGACTATGCTCTATGCTCCTTTTTATATTGTATAGGTAATACTTTTATTTTGTGAGCCTCTCATTTGGAACTTTTGTTATGCATACTAAATGAAATTATTATTCAATGTATTAGGTATTCATACAAAAATATAAGTGATTTAATTGCAAAAACTTCAAATTTAAGTCACTCGATTGTAAATGCTTTTAATTCAGGATGACAAAATTTTGACGAAAAAAAAATCCCGAATGTGAAAAAATACAGAACAAATAATCATCAAAACAGAACATTCCAAACAATAAGAATTTACGAAATTTCAAAACAAAAATAGAACTACCAAAAATGTTTATTAACGAAACTGAATTATTTTGAAAGTGAAAGCTAACGAAACTAGAAAATTCTTGAAATTTTTTAATTCTCGAAATTATTCAGCTACAGAAATTTTAAAGCCCAAATCTTCAAAATCACAAAATTTCAAGTTCCCAAAACAGTAAAAAATTAATATTTTGTATATTTTTAATGTTCAAATATTGAATATTTTATTATTTGGGGAAATTGAAATATCAGGAATTTGCTAGTTTCGTAACTTTCATTTTCAAAAGATTTTAATTTAGTTAGTAAACATTTTTTGAAGTTTTATTATTTGTTTAAATTTCGTTTTACTAGGGTAGCTGATTTTTTAATAATTTTTTTCGCTTTTTCTTTCATTCGGGATTTTTTTCGGTAAAATTATGTCATCCCATTCATTCAAAATTGTGTATTGGCAGACGCTTTCGATTTCATATTGTTGAATTTTGAATGTTCCTGAAGTTCTGAACGTTCTAATGAACGAATTTTGTTATTAATTGCTTTGTAAACTAGACACAGTGATAAAATACTGGTTCATTATCACTTAAAAATGAAAATGTTTAAATTGAAAAGGTTTAAATATGAAGGCTTGCAATTGGAAAAAACGCTTTAGAACCTTGAAGCATTCAGGCAATTAAAAATTGTTCAATTTCCATCGCTATTATTTTACGAATCTTTATAGAAACCGTTCGTGATAATCTGTACCTGGGAGATATTTCATTCCTAAAGGCATTTCCAATCTGCGCAGCAGCAAACGGAAGCCTCTTCTGGTTAAACTCCAGTAGTCGTTTAAAATTCACAAAAATTCCTTGTGCTGTTTCGGGTCTAAGGAATCCTTTCACAAGACCCGTAGGTCCAATTTGAGTGCCGAACATGAGATTAAATTCCACCGGCTCCGTCAAATCGTTTCCAGATATTGGAGACTTCATGTTAAACTTCTTCAAAACCGCTGCCATTTCATCTTTGCTCATGCCATCGAGCTTGATAACGATATCTGTGCACTCTGCTTTCACAGCTTCCGTAGTTTTCTTATCAGAAGCAAGTTTCTCCAAATGATTTTTAATCAAATGATCCAGTCGGAAGCACTCTCCATTCTTTAGGTCTTTGACCATTAAATCCGCAAATCTGTCGACGTGACCGGATGCTTTAAGAATTGGTTCCGGAGTCAGAATCGAGCAATCTACTTCCAGCATTTGCTCTTCGAGTACGAAGAATTTTCTCCATTCGCTGAGAATATTTGCCTTAAGGGCACAGCCCATGGGACCGAAATCAAATAATCCTGTGATTCCACCGTAAATGGCAAAGGATTGATCGAAGAAAAATCGGCGCTTCAATAAATCTTCCATACGACCTCTGTCGAAAGTAGCGGACGCTGGTGTCAAGGCTAACTCCTTATCGTCTAGTAGCTTTTTGCGGGCTTTTAATTCCGCAACAGCTTTTTTCACGTCATTTTCGGGGGCTCCATTGGCCTTAAGTTGACGTACCAAGTCGCCCTGATAGCAAAAATTCAAATATTTAAATTTCACAGTTTTCTAAATGGGCAGAAGGGATTGGTACAATCTACACTATTTTCAATTCATTAAAGAAACTTCAATTTTTTTTGAAATTACTAAAAAAATGGCGTAAGTATTTAGGAAAAACTAAAAAGCTGATTTTCTCAAAAAGGACAACTTTGATTTTTTTGATGATTTTTTTTTGTTTAGATTCATAGTAATATGAGGGAGATATCCTGTGAGTTTCGTTATCGATAAATTATTCCTTCATATATAAAAACTTATATATTTTTATATAAAATAAACTTTTCAATATACAAATTCTCTTTTTAAAGATTCTTAGTTTCATGCTCTCAGTAGAACCCTGCGGTGGTTGTTTAACTCTTTTTTTTAAATTACATATATATATATTTACAAAATACATAGTTGAAAAAATTATAAATATCAGATCTTTTAGATTTTGAATAAAAGAATGGATGAAATTATGATTTTTCCTTTTTTGTTTTGATTAACTTTACTTCTTACTTTACTCAGTAACTTTGGTAACAGTAACAGTGTAATCCAAGGAGAAAAATTAGAATACACAGAAAAGGCAAAACTAGCCAAATGTAAAATTAATCAAAACAGATCAGCAAAAATCACAATTTCAACAATTTTCTTATTTAAAATCTAAATTCTGGAACTGTGTATTCTGTAAATTGACACTGAAGTTTAGGAAGTTATAACGGTCTTACGAAACTTTTCATAAAATTACGAAATTGTAACGGAATTTTTCGTAAACTTACCATAAATTACAAAAAAAAGTTTCGTAATTTTCTGTTACATGTAACGCCATAAAACTTCCGTGACTCGAAACATAAAACTTTTTAGTTGAAATTTTCGGAACTTTCAGATACAATGTATCAGACAGTTCCCTAATTGTAATTGAAAATTAACAAATTTGCACCTTAATTTTCCCAAAATCATAATTTGAAATATACCGAAATTAGTAAATTCCCGAAATTCCAAATTGCAAAAGTTTCAAATTCCCGAGAAAAAAAATTCAATATTTTTATCGGTTCAAATAATTTTTTGTTTTACAAGTAAGTATATGTACGTAGTTAACCATTTTTAGAGCTCTTTTAAATTTAAATCTATGCAGCATGCACGATATAAAATAAAATATTATTCTAACAGAGAGAAATGGATATTAAGACTTCATATCTTAATTTTTAACTATATGACAACGATCTAGATATTAAGGTGTAATATCTTCATATTCAAATTCAAATATAAAAATATTCAAGTGTTAAACCTTAATATCTGGATATTTAATTTTAATATCAAGATATTACACCTTAATGTGTAGATCATTGTCCTACAGTTAAAAATCAAGATATTGAGACTTTAGGAATTTTGAAAATTCTGGTTTGAAAGTTTCGGAAACTTGAAATTTCTGAATTTGTCTAGGTTCATTGACTTTTACTTTCGGGATATTTCAATTTCGATACTATATATTTTCGGCCAAATTATGTCATCCTATATAATTTTAGCTTCTTTGAGACACAAAACTATGAATGTTCAAAAAAAGAATTGACATTTTGGAAAATTAATTTTATATTATTTAAAAAAATCTATATGAAGGGATGGTTCAGCGAGGACGAAACGTACAGGATATTTTCCTCATATTGTTATGAATCTACAAATAAAATAAAAAAAATCCAATATACCCTTTTTGAAAAAATTCACTTTTTAGTTTTTTCTAAATATTTACGCCGTTTTGGTAATTGTTAAGACTGTGTCTAGTCGTCCCGAAAAATTGGGAAGTTTGAAAAGGGGATGGACTGTAGTCGTCCCGAAAATTCGGGTAGACTAGCCAAAGCTTATGAAAAATATTGGACTATAAATCATCCCGAATTTCGGTACGATGAAACACTTCGAATTTTTAAACATTTTCAAGTTTCTTTCAGGAATTTACAGAGTATAGAATGCACTAAAAGCTGCCGTAAATAAAATAAAAATTTATCAATTTGTTCCCAAGATACAAATTTTTAAAGAAAATTTTCGTTATTGTTTCCATAATTCACCTAAATATTCAAGTAGCCCTAAGTTAGGAAAAAATGTTGTTGGTGAAAAAAAATATGTCTCATATTTTGCCTTTGAAAACAATATATTTCAGCCCCAAACAATTCCGTGACATCGCCAGTGTCAGACTGCCCGATATCATATGAAATCAGTCAATTGTCATTCATGATCTCATAAAATTACAACAAATGAACACATTTAAAAAATGTTATTTTATTTCCAATAATGTAAATAGGGAGAATATTTCAGTTAGACAAACTAAAGCTTGCTTGATGCAATATCGCGATAATTCACAATCACCTTTTGTTTTAAAAAAGGTTTTCTTTTTGTAAAGAACAAACTTATCATATTTTAAAGAAAAGTAAAATAAAAGATAAAATCAAGGCACGTGTGAAATCTAATGTCCATATGGTACTCACTTGTTCTTTGACACTCGCACGAAGCGGAGCCAAAATTTCCTCAATTTTGGGGTCCGACATATCGACGGGGTAGTGTAATTTGATTTTTTTGGACTTTGCTGTGACAACAAACGAGTATGGACGAACAGTCTGCCACAATATCCCGTTCAGAAGACGCTGAAACGCGTGCTTTCCTGCGCTAGCACTGCAAAGCCATTGACGTGTTGTTAACCTGCAGGAGAGTTGCACACTGCTCCAAAAAATCTGCATTCGCAAATATTCTGTTTCTGTTGAAATTACTCCAGGTCACATTCCTTGAAAACTATTACGTCAATCTAAACCATTTTTCTAATATGAACTTCCTTTACAAAATGGCCTGTCAATTCGATTTTCTCAAAAATATCTCGAAAATGCTGAAAATACTCCAATTAAACATAACCTAGAAACAAATTTTTTACACCCGGTGAAAGGGAGCGAAAGGAAAACCAGGAAGATGATAACGGAGGCGCAACCCCGTATTAGAACTATGCACTAGTGTCATCTCTTGTAAATTTCACTCATCAAATTTGAATTTTTCAATATTTTATTCCTCACATTAAATTTAGAACGTTTTTCCTCTAGATTTATAATATAGAGGGGTTATACTTAATTGTATTTTGAAAGCATTATAAAATAGGCTAATCTTTTATATTTGAACTGATTTGGACTAATTGAAGAGAAAAGCTAATAATCAGATAATTTTCGCGGGTTTTTGAGGTTTAAATCGAAAATTCCTCCGTCGGTAAATAATTTACTACCTTCAAATTACTTGAAACTGGAAATTTAAATAATTCATTTTTCGGTTCAAGATTTTATAAAATTGAGTCCTTGAAATTGAAAATGTCCACAAATTAAGTTTTAACAGTTTTAACCGGTTCCAGAGTTACGTCAACAATGTGAACTATAATCAGACTATAATCAACTATAATATAACAGTGACAGCAAATACATTATATCCACGCATGCAACGGTAGGGCGCGCTGTAATCGCGTGACAGAGTGTCCGCGTGTTGCCACATCACCATCGTTTAAATGAACATTTGAGCAATGTGCTAGCCAGCGTAGATCGCGCTCGTGCCACTAAGCCAAATCGCCAAATTTACTCCAATTTACTCCGAAATACACGGTGATCTCGAGTGCATCGACGATTTCTTTCCTTCAACATGTCAACTTATTACTAAGTTCTTCACCAGGATCTCGACTATTAAAGTACGACGAAGGCGTACAACTTGAAACGGATCGGTCCTGTGGCTGTGACTGATAACCTGATAATTTTCTCAACTTTCGGTTAAATCTTTCTCAACGCACCATGAGCACACCGCAGGTAGTCTCCCGTAAAATTGGGATTGTTAAGCAGGTGAGTGCTCTGACTGAATCCATTTTTATGAGAGAAGCTCCCTTATCTTTGGTTGTTTTTTTTTCTAGGAAACATGATCCATAGCGTTTAAAGCCAATACTTTCTAATTCATATTTATGTAAAATCAGATGAGAACATTGTGTAGCTTCGATTGAACATATGGTAAAACTGTTTTTGCCATTAGAGGTGATTTACTCGCTTTAGTGAGTCTTGTCATGACATTTTCTACAATTTGGAAAGTCTCTTTTCGAGCTCCTAATTTTAGTTTTATTTGTGTTTTATATTTTTACTGATAGTTGGTCTACAAGAAATTTGCAGTTTTGCACAAAAAAAAAGGTTAAGAACCTTTATCTTGCTCCGAACTAACTTAATCTAGGAATTATTCATTTTTCATTTGGAGAATCTATTTATAGCTATAGTGACTTGTGGTTGAGACAGTTTGATTTTTTGTTTTAAAATTCAGATCTCAAAATATATCCTTCACTTATGTGTATTGAACATGTGGGCTATGTTGCAAACAAATGCAAATTGTTGTAAATTATTCAGCCCTAATTATAAATAACTTTTCATCTTGTGATTGACTTAAAAAATATTCGCAAGGGTGTTTATTTTTGAATGAATGACAATTATTTCGATGGTTCCGCTGCAAAGAGCTCAAAGTTCTTTTCGCTCCGTTCCTTTTCGCTGCGAACATTGATTCTCTATCCGTTTGGAGCTGTATACGAAGCGAAGGAAGTTGTGGCCGTCAATTTAATTACTTCAATTTAGAATTTAGACATATCATTTTAAAGCGCAAATTAGAATTTGATAAGAACCTGGCATTTATATAATAAATTAAGAAATTCAATTTTTGTTATAGGTTGTATCTGGAGATACGATTACAATCCGAGATCAACCCAAGGATGGACCTCCTCCTGAAAAAACAATCTGCCTTTCCAACATTATTGCTCCCAAACTAGCTCGCCGAGCAATAGGAAAGTAAGTACATATATATATATTACCTTATTTGTGAAAAAAAGTTTTTTTTAAGTTGTAAAAATTTTTTATCACAAACCTTGCTACTTTTTTATTATTTTTGAAAATAATTGAACTTTCATAGCTCGGACGAGACGAAAGACGAACCCTATGCTTGGGAAGCTCGAGAATTTATTCGCAAGAAACTGATTGGAGAAATCGTGACTTTCGTTGAAGAGAAGACCATAAATAACAGAACTTACGGCAACGTCTGGCTAGGAAAAGGTAAATATTGAACGGTTTCTTAAGGAGGAACATGCAATGTGAAATATGTTAAACTTGTATTATTCTCGCGTCATTTTGCAAAATATAAGAATTTTGTACCTCCTTGCGTAAATAATATAAGCTTTATTTCAATAAAAATTGTGTCCTGTGGACCTAACCTACAAGAATCAATAAAGTGAAAAGTAACCACCGATTAATATATAATAATTAATTTTGAAGTGGTGTAATTCAACTTGTCACGAAGTATAATATTTTAAATGTCAAAAGGGGTACCAAACATAACAAGACACACAAAATGAAGTTTGCTTTGAAATAAGCGATGATATACGACGGACATTGTATAGGATCTTTCAAAAATCTTACTAGTGATTGTATGTTTCAAACTGTTATCCATGTCAGTTAATAAATGTAACGTATTTGTTCCAGACACAAGTGGACCAAGTGTAGCAGAACAACTCGTAGCCGAAGGTCTGGTATCCGTGAAATCAGATACTCGCAACGTTACTCCAGAGCTGCAGCGGTTGCAAGATTTGGAAAATGCAGCCAAGTCTGCTGAAAAGGGAAAATGGTCGAGTGAGCCGTTGTCTGCTCATATACGCGACATCAAATGGACCATCGAAAGTCCGCGAGGTTTAGTAGATAGGCTGGGAGGAAAACCTGTCAAAGCTGTCATCGAGCATGTGCGAGATGGTTCGACCGTCAGGGCTTTTCTCCTGCCTGACTTTTACTACGTCACTCTCGACATGGCTGGAATTCGTTGCCCTAAACTCGAAGCTGAGAGTGAAGAAAAATCTCTTGCAAAGGAAGCTCAGTTCTACGTTGAATCTAAGCTTTTGCAGAGAACTGTTGACATAATACTCTACTCCATTAACAGTAACAACTTTGTTGGAAGAATTATTCATCCTAGAGGTTAGTTTTAAAATTGCTTTAAAATTATTTTAATTTGCCTAATATCTATATTGTTTAATTTTTCCCCTTATTAATAATTTGCAGGAGACATTGCGGAATTGCTCTTGAACTCTGGATTCGCAGAATGCGTAAGTTGGTCTATGAACAACCAAATGAAAGCGGACGTGTTGAAACAGTATCAGAGCGCCGAGAAATCCGCTAAGGATAAACAACTAAGAAGGTGGAGAAACTACAAGCCCCCAACCTCAAGCATAGAAGTATCAGAATTCAGTGGCATTGTCACTGAAATTGCCAATGCCGATGCGATTATCGTGAAATCACAATCAGGAGATATTAAGAAAGTCTTTCTAAGCAGTATTAGGCCGCCTCCAAGAGACAAGAAATTCCAAGGCGAGGATGGCAAAGTATTGAAACCAAAAGATTTTCGACCTCTCTACGATATCCCTTGGATGTTTGAAGCCCGAGAGTTTTTGCGTAAAAAACTCATTGGAAAACTGGTGAAAGTCTCTGTTGATTACATTCAACCAGCGAAGGATAACTTCCCTGAGAAGACTTGCTGCACGATTACCATCGGGAAAGTGTAAGTTTTATCCCACTCAATCGATTTCTTGAAAAGTTGCGACTAAATCGTACTTTTCAGTTTATTTAATTCTCTCATAAATTTCTTTTTACAGGAACATTGCTGAAATGATGGTATCCAAGGGACTCGCGACAGTTGTTAAATATAGACAAAATGATGATCAGCGTTCCATTCACTATAGCGAGCTTTTAGCCGCCGAGAGCAAAGCAGAAAAATCTCAATACGGTCTCCATGCAAAGAAGGATGTTCCGTTGCAGAGAATACGAGACGTTTCTAACGATCCTGCTGCGGCAAAATCTCATTTGCAGTCACTGAAGCGAGCCCGTGAAATTAAAGGCGTGGTGGAATTCGTCACCAGCGGCTCGCGCGTCAAACTTTTTGTACCTAAAGAATACTGCCTCATCACATTTTTATTAGCTGGTGTGAAAGCTCCACGTGCACCACGTATCACTCCAGGGGCAGGAAGCGGAGAAGGTGAACCCTACGGAGAAGAAGCTCTGAACTTCACTAGGGAACATTGTCTGCAAAAGGACGTAGACATTCAGGTCGAGAACATGGAGTCCAAGGGAAGTGGATTCATTGGTTGGTTGTTCGTCGACGGTGTCAATATATCTGTGGCGCTTGTCGAAGAGGGTCTGGCTGTTGTTTCCAGCTTCTTGGAGCAAGGTGAACACTACAAGACTCTGAAAGCTGCTGAAGAAAGGGCCAAGGCTAAGAAACTGAATGTAAGTTCCAATATATTGTTGAAATAACTTGATACTTTTTAATACTACCAAAATTAATTCAAGTATTATATATGAGCTTTTTTCCAATTTCGGGAAGTCCCTAATATGTATAACGTGATATACATTAACTAAAAATCCATATAATACTTCCAGTACTGTTTAATCTTTCTCAAAGATCCTGGAAATATTTCTAGTAAATAGACTTTCTCGTTTATTTAAATCGAATTATTATTTTAACTACATTTTCAAAGCATCAAACGCTTTATAATTAAAAATTTTAATATACCGTATACTGGTTCATTGTTATAAACAAAAATGTAACTGAAGAGCAATTGGTCAAATATAAATAAGTTCACTCTAACATAAAAGGAGACAGAAAACTTTAAAAAATATGCAGGTTGTATGAAATTCGTAGTTTTAATACTTTTTTGCTGAATTCTTTAACAATTAATAACTACATATGTCGTTCAAGAAGGTTAATTTCGTGTAACGTATGCATTTCTAAAGATTTATTGGGAAATCAAGTACGTATTTGCATTTTTTTTTGTTGACAGTTATGCAGAAAAAATATTTTATAAACAGATTCACTGTACATGTGGACGTTTTATCAATTATTTACAAAAACATTGTTTAAGCCTTCTTAGAAGTTTCTTAAGACTGAATCTGAATGCTAAACAAATATCTTTCGACATTTGTTCCTTTTATTAGTAAATTTTATAAACAAAATCTGTGTATCGACTTTCATTTCCAAAACATTGTATTTCTTTAGAACTGCTACAAATTGTTTTAAGTGTAATGTGCAGTGGTGAAATGTTGTATGCCGACAGTATATTAATTTGTTATGATACTTTCCCAAAAATATGCAGTAATCAAATGTTGTCACGTGCTTCACCTATTTTTCACATTTTTTTTCAAATGGACAAAGTAAAATTTTCTTTGTAATTTTAATTTACAAAACTGGATGAGGCCGAATTCATTTTAAATCGGACAGCGGTTAATGCTAATCTCGCTGAATCGATTGCCGACGAAATATTTTGTTTTTTAAAGGAAACGAGACGATGCAAATTTCACTCACTTGATAAAAAAAATATTTGACATAGTTATGAATATTTAAATTTTATAAAACTGATGATGCAAACTATCAAAAAGAATTGTCAATCTGTAAACTGTGACATTATTTAAACTAATATGTACAGCTATTTAATTTTTTCGTCTTAAATCTGATAAAACTTTTTTTTTCTCGAAATCCATTAATTTACTCAAAAATTCTAGTATTTTGCTATTCTAAATTTGTGGTAAATTTTTTCTCTGCAAAACGAAAGTTTATGCTGTTTTTTTTAAAACACTGGGCATGAAAAAGTCTACAGAACAAGATTATTTCTCTTAATAAGTTACAAAAATAAGTCTCTTGGCACTTTTTTCTAACGCGTTAACAGACTTCTTTTTATGAATTTTATAGGGGAATAATTGTATTATTTCGACTTTGGTCATATTTGGTGTTGTTTTTGCAAAAAAAAAAGTGAATTTACTGTTTTGAGAGCGAGAAAATGTTCCATTAAATAGAGAAAAAATAAATTATGTAAAAGCAAGAAAAATAAATACCTGGGTATTTTTGGATACCTGAATAACATTTTATATGAGCGCACTGCTGAAAACAAATGTCTTTCGATTTTCTTCACACTGTGGTAAATTGTTCGTGCAAAACCATAAACCACCATACTGCGATGGTTACCGAGATATAGCGGCTGAAAGTTGGTACACTTTTATGTGCAGATAATTTTTCAAGAAAATCTTATTGCGTCAAAACTAAACCAAATAAATTTTGTAACCTACGGATGTGAAAGAAAATTTGACAACCTTTACGTTGGTTATAACTTTTTTCAAAAATATGTACCCCTTCTATATAGATTTTTTTTTAAATTAACAAATAAAAATCAGAATATCTCAAAACATGTATTCTCAGATTTTGATGAAATGCATATTAAAAGAAAGCTTAGATTTTCTAGATTCTAACTCTGATAGGACATAATGGAAGGTTTAGGGAATTCTGAGATATTAATTAAAATAAACGTTTAATTGCATAATTGCAGGAATCTGTATTCAGAACCTAACCCGCTAGAAATAAACTTCAGAGTTTCTCATTTGTTTTTCATTTCTTAATTTAGATTTCTCTAGTTTTGCAATTAAATATTTATTTTAATTAATATCTCTAAATTCCTTCAATCTCCCATTATGTCCTTTCAGGGTTAGAAACTAGAAAATCTAAGCTTTCTTTAAATATGCATTTCATTAAAAAATGAGGATACATGTTTAGACATATTCTGACTTTTATTTATAATTTCCAAAAATTATGGAAAGGGCATTTATTTTTAAGAAATGCGCACAAGCATCGTAAAGCTTTTTAAACCTTTCAAATCCGTTAGTTACACATTTTTTGGTTTGTATTTCACACAATAAGATTTCATTGAAAAATGATCTACACACAACTTTCATCCACCATATCTCGTTAACGGTGCTGGGTAAGTTACTTTTTTTGAGTAACTAGTTACAGTTACGTTACTTGTAACTGTAGCTAGTTACAGTTACCAGATAAGGTAACTTAAAGTTACCTAAAAAGTTACTTTTTTCACTTCCTTAATTTCATAATTTAAAAGTCAAAATAACTAAAATGATAATTCATAAAAACTTAATTTAAAAAAAAATTAGGCATTAGTTAAAGTAAATAAAAATACAGCATATATTTGGGCAAGTCAATAACAATATGCATTTAGAATAAAATTCAAATTGAGTAATAGATATGTCACTCAAAATATCCTGCCCATAATATCAGATTCTGAACGGATTTTGTTTTTCCGCATTGTTCGGCAGGATCACCAGAATTAGTTGTTTCGTTGACTTTATATTCATCAGCCATTAAAAACTATTTTTCATTTTAAATTTCAAGTTAAAATCACGACTCACGTATTTAATTCTAGCAATTCTATTCTCCCGTTTCGCGGTACTATTCGAATAATAACTTTCGCTTTAAATTCCTAACATTTTAAGTAAAAATATTGCATTTTCAACAAATTAGAAGATTTTTTAACAAAATATTTGAATTTTTAACCAAGAAAAATTTCTCAGTCACATTTTTCAACCAGTTGTAATTTTAACCAAAAAGATGACACTTTTTTACCGGAAGAAATTAATTTTCAAACCAAAAAGTACACTTTTGAACAAAAGAGTTGAATTTTCAAGCCAAAATGACAAATTAAAAAACAAGGTTACTTTTCTATCAAATAGTTGGACTTTCTACCTATATTGTTACATTTTTAACAAAATACATGAATTTTCGACCAAATAGTTGAATTTTCATACCGAAAATATCCATTTTCGATAAAAAAGTTAATTTTGAACCAAATAGTTGAATTTTATCCCCAAACAAAAAACATATTTGAAACAAAAAGAGATACATTTTCAACTAAAATTATCAATCATCAACCAGAAAAGGCGAATTTTGAACGAAATAGCTGAACCCTCCACGGAATTTTTTTTACAAAAAGAGATGATTTTTCAAACCAAAAACGACACTTTTTAACGAAAGAGTTGAATTTTCAAACCGTTAATATGGATTTTAAACAAAAATGTTCGTTATTTTTCAACCAACTAGTTGATATTTCTACCAAAATAGTTGAATTTTTTACAAAGTACATAAATTTTCAACCAAAATAGATGAATTCTTAACGAAAAATATAATAGATGATATTATTTCAACCAAAAAAGATTTTAATTTGAAATTAAACACAGTTGAATTCAACCAAAAAAGACGAATTTTCAACAAAATAGATGAATCCTCGACCAAATCAGATGCATTTTTTACCAAAATAGTTGAATTTTCAATAAAAAAAATATGAGATTTTTTTACCAAAAGGGAGAAATTTTGAAACGAAAAACTGAATTTTTAACCAAGAAAGAAAAAAATGTCCATTAAATTATTGAATTTTCAATCGAAAAAGACAAAGTTTCTATAAAAAAAAACACTTTCGTTTTCAAACCAAAAATATGACTTCAACAACTTCAAATTTAACTAAAAAATACGAATTTTCAATAAAATATTTATATCATAAAACCAAAGAGATTATTTTTCTACCCAAAACTGACCTATGTTATAAACGTTTCATAATAGGAGATATACAAAAAACACAAATTAACTTTGAAGCAACTAAAATCAAAGTTCCAAGTTATTGAAAAAATCGTAACTAAGTTACGTTACAAGTTATTTTTCAAAATTGTAACGAAGTTACCCCAAAACCTACAAGTAACGTAACTTTTCAGTAACTTTTTAGTAACTTAGTTACTTGTAACAAGTTACTACCCAACAATTATTTCGTATTTGATGACTATAGTCTGACGTTTCAAAAACAAAGTTCTATTATTAGTTCAACTAATAAAATGTTAATATGCATTGATTTACATGGTTATGTAACTTATAAAACTTCTTTTTGACACCTACTTTTGAGAAAAAAGTTTCCGTTTTTCAGGACAATAGGTACTTTGATGATTGAAAAGATTTATTTAAGGGCATGCTCTTCGGTGATCACGTGACCAAACCAGTCCTTGGTCATATGAAATTTTTTTTGGTGTTCACCATGTCCAAACGCAATGATATATCGATCTCAAAATTTGGAATATAGGAAATGGGACAATAAATTGCGTTTGTATATTTAGTTTGAGTAATAATTTTGAAAAAAAATTTTTATGTAAAAAATAAATGTGTAATATTATTTTCATTTTTTTGGTGCTCACTACGTCCACACGGATTGAGATATCGTGTTTAGAATTTGAACGATTAAATAAAAAGCACTAAAGAACGTTTGTATACATCAATATGTTTATAATTTCAAAGAAATTTTATTGATAATTTAATAAAATAGGATATTACCACTCGAGTCGAGCACTTTGCAGGTAATGTTTGGTTTGATGCATTTCAGATTTTTTGATTCGCGTATATTGATAACTGACACAAATTTTGGACTAAATCGTCGAAACATTTAAAAAAATCAATATAAACAATAACATTTGCACATTTGTTGCAAATCAAAAAATAAGTATCTGCAGTATCTGCACACACGTAACCTGTCATTATTTTTGGAGCATTTTTAGCAATTTCTAGCGGAGAAAAAAAGAAGCTTTCAACGTCGGTAAAGTAGAGATCACATGACCAAGCTAGGTTATGAAATTTTACACATTATTTTTTACATGGATAATTTTTTTCAAAATTATTACTGAAACTAATTATAAAAACGCAATTTATTGTCTCATTTCCTATATTCCAAATTTTGAGAGCGATATATCATTGCGTTTGGATATGGTGAACACCAAAAAAAATTTCATAACCAAGGACTGGTTTGGTCACGTCATCACCGAAAAGCATGCCCTTAAGCTTTTTATTTAGTGTGAGTTCAAATTCATATAGTAGCTTTAAGTTATTGACCTTTTAAATAAGTATTAGAAATTGAAAAGCTTTCTTCCAAACTCAACTTTGATCGTTTAAATAATCCATTGTTGAAAAAAAATAACATCCAAGGATTGTTACATGACTTATTTCAGTAAAAATAGAAAAAATGAAAGCTTAATTTCACAATAAAATTAAATCTGTCCGTGCGTTCACATTGAAGCTTCTGTCAATTACTGTGCTTAAATGAAATCACTTTAAATGTGTTTGAAACTGGATTGAACAGATTAAAGAATTTGTTTTCTCAGTATGAACGAGGTGCAAAGTAGTGAAAATACGGGTGAAAAATGGCTCAATATTTCAAACATTGTAAGCCCATTTTCCAAAAATACAAATTGAAAACATAAAAATTTAAAAATGAATGAAATTAACTCAGGCAATACAATATCAATAATATAAATAATGTCAAATTGGAAACATAGCAATCTTATTTTCTATTTGTAACATCAATTGTCAATTCAATGTATAGTATAATTTAGTTTTGAAGCAGAGACGGAATTGCTAGCGTTTTTAGTTTATGTTAGTGAATATTGGCCTTTAATCATTTTTCCGACATCTGATTATGATTAATTAAACTAATAATATCCGTTCTTCTTTTTATTTTCTAGATTTGGAAAGATCGCGTCGAAATAGAGGTCGAAACTGAGAAAGTAGAGGAAGACAAACAAGTAGTAGAAAGAAAGATCAATTACCAGGAAGTAGTTGTTTCAGAAACCACTGAGGAACTTCACTTCTATGCTCAAGTTGTAGATCAACGCAACACGTTCGAGGGCCTGATTTCTCGATTGCGCCAGGAACTCGCAGAAAATCCTCCTCTTCCTGGAGCCTACAATCCTAGACGAGGGGACTTGGCTGCTGCGAAATTCACCGAGGACGATCAGTGGTACCGCGTTAAAATAGAAAAGGTCTCTGGTCCCAACGTCAATGTATTCTATATCGATTATGGAAACAGAGAGACGTTAAACGTAACGAGAGTAGCTGCGCTACCCGCTGGATTTGGAAACGATAAACCTTTCGCTTCCGAATACATTCTTGCGTGTGTTAAACTTCCCCAAGATGTGAGTAGCTTTTTTCTGAAATTTTATTTTTATTACAAAGTAATAGAAGTTCCAGTATCAATAAATAATTTGATAATTTTAGCATGACTACAAGAAAATGGCAATTGAGGCCTTCCGAGAAGATGTAGTGACGGGGAAAACCTTGCTCTTGAACGTAGAATATAAGGTGAACAATATTCCAGTAGCCACGTTGATGGACTCGACAACTAATGAAGATATTGGAAAAGGACTCATCTCATATGGATATCTGCTTGTTGAGAAGACCCGAGACAAGAGGCTCAAACAATTGGTAAACTTGTGTTCTTTCTTCTTCAAAAAGTGCCTTGTTTGAAAACTTTATTACTTTATAACATAACTTGACCTAAAGCGATCTTCTGCTTCATAACTATTTATCTTTGTACCTTTTCCCTACTACTATGTCTAAAAATACCCTTGCTTTAAATATTCCAATTTACAGAAAGTAGAATTTTAAAAGTAAAACCTGCAACTTTTTTTGCTTTAAAACTCACTAAAAACTAGGAGAAACATTTCCGGGTTTCCCGGGTTGGCGAAGAACGCTTTCCCGGACATTAAAATTGAAAAATTCAAGCTTTCGAGTAGAAAATCTTTTTTTATTTCAAGTCTTCAAAACTTAACTACAATGCAATTAAAAAATGGAAGCCTTATATTCAAAATATGTTTAATTCTATATCAGAGAAATTCCATGTCAACTCATCTGGAGAATTTCATTTATTGTTAGTAATTTTGATGAAACTAGATATTGAAAATTGAAAATTTCCGTCCTTTTTTTAACCTTCATAACTTTTATATTTTTAATGATATTGAGACATATTTTTTTATATAATAAGTCGCATTTTTGAAAAAATATGTTTTGAAACAACCATTTTTTTAAACTTTGAATTTTTCAAACAAAAATTTTTAAACTCAATTTAAAAAAAAATTGTAGTTAGTTATTATTATTATTATTAGTCAGCTAGTTATTTATTAAAAATTTAATGTCCTCTAAAAGCTCTGTAAATATAAAAATGGGATCTCTCTTATGATAGTTTTCGAGAAATAATTAAAAACATACGCCGATACAATATACACGATGTCAGACATGAAGAACAACCAGGAGCGTGCTTAAAGCCTCATTACCTTAATTGGTTTTGGATTTATCCACATTAGAAGAAATGTTTACAATAATGTCCGTCCTTGAGAATGGAATTAAAGAATGGCATTTTGGGTGCCCGGAATGGTAATCGACTTGTCAAATCATTCTTGTAAGAAGGCTTCTTCTGAATATTCTCCGTGTGTACAAAGAAATACAGCACATCAGTTTTTTATCACTTCAGAAACTTTACTTTCTTGTGCGAGAACGTTTACCAGACAATAGAAAAAATTATTTTTCTAATGGATCAGCAGCTCAATATAAAGATTGAAGAAATTTCATAAACTTAGCCTATCATGAAGTTGACTTCGGACGCAAAGGAGAATGGAATGTTGCATTATGTACACGCGAAGACTATTCAGAAGAAGATGCCCTTTTAAAAGGACGATTTGAGAACACAGAAAAATATATTTTTTTTTTAATTAAAGAAACTTTTTCTTTAATATAATTTTTTTGATTTAGTCACAAATAACTTCCAAATAAAGAAAATAATTTTAAATTACAGACGAATTCTTATTGGAGCAAAAAAAAATATTTCTTTGAACCAATGAAATTTATTTGAATCAAGAGAAACTTCTTTGAATCCAAGAAACTTTTCTTTGACCAAGAGCCAATAAATATTTTTCTTTGATTCAAAGAAATTTTGTTTGAATCAAAGAATCATTTTTCTGATTGCAAACATTTTTTCGAATGCGGATGAAAGTCCAAATAGCAGTCCGACATTGTGTGTATCGTCTCGACGTACTTTTTAAATTATTTCTCGAAAACTGAGGAAGATCCCATTTTTATATTTACAAAGCTTTTAGAATATATTGAAAGCTACCTATAAAAAAGTATTTAAAAAATAAAAAATGGATTTTTTTCAAATATTGAGTTTAAAAGTTTGTTCTTGAAAAATAAAAAAAGTTTTTGGAATTTTGTCTACATATATTTCTTGAAAACTGCGTCTTAGTATGCATAATGAAAAAAGAAACATATCATTATGATTAAAATCACCAAAGTTATGGAAGTTAAAAAAAAATTGATCAAAATTTAATTTGAAAGCCTGCAAATATAATGAAAAAAAATTATAAAAAATTAAGAGATTTGTATGTTAAACTAGAAACTTGTCTTTAAATATTTAAATCTGCTAACTAAGTTTAAAAAAAAAACATGTTTATTTTTACTTTTTCAAAACATTGTAACTCGCACAAAGTTTTATTTTTACTTCTTTCGGATGCCAAACCACAACTTTTTGCTCGGCTAAAATGTTTCGATTAATTTCACTATTTTCACGCCACCACACTATCTATATTTTTTTAGAGTTTTTTTTATTTCAAATTGCAGATGGTTGACTATAAAGCAGCTGAAGATGAAGCGAAAAAGAGTCGCTCCAACATTTGGGAGTATGGAGATATTACTGAAGACGACGCTAAAGAGTTTGGTGTTGGTCGTTAAAAATGCATTTTTAAAAATGGGGGTTTACATGGTCAGACTATCTTGCTGGAATCAACAAGCTGAATGCTCTAATTATAGCATTTTGCGTGCGTTAATGTGCAAATAACAAAGAAAAATTTGTTAAAGCTTATCTGAGACCATTTTACAATGAAGGGCATAATATAGAGAGCATAATAAGTAAGTCAATGTGCATAGCGCGACATACAAAATCTTAGACAACATCTTGTCTATTACATTCGAATTTTTACACGGGATTCAGAGAGAATTTTGTTTCAAAAACGATTTTATATCTCTTGAGTCATATACACGTGGATGAGACTTTTAGCATGCTCATTCCAATTTTCTGAATTGGATTAAAAAAGAGGAAAATTCACATTTTCCGCTGGAAAAGTTCAGGGACAGTTTATTTTGCAAATACTCGTTTTTTTTGTGGTCGCAATTGAAATCAATTGTGTTGTGGTATTTGAATTGTTAGAATAGAATTTAAATTAATTACGTGCAACTGAAAATTGTGTTCAGAAAACAGTTGAATAAAATTAGGTCCTGCTGTTACTTTGATACAGTAACGGAAGATTGAAAAGATATATCTGTTTATTATCCTCATAAATGTGACTCGATGGTTGATCTTGTAAGCATAATCTCTAAAGCGATCACGTTATCCGGGGATTATGTGCCAAAATAGAATGTATTATATTTTTCATTGAGAAGCAATTGCGTGAAAATAAACTTCTAAACACTGTTATTTTAAGGAAAGGTATATTACATACTAATGTTGACACTAAGTAATGATGTATAATTTATTAGTTATAAATCAACGCATTTTATGAGTTAATCTATTAAAGGCTGAACTCAAGCATCACTCGAAAAAAGGCAAAACATTATGTTTTGGACTTAACGTTCGATATCACGAAATCATGTATTTAAATTTAAATAACATCAATTTTGAACATAGAGACACGTTCGCGGGAATAAATGTGTTCAATGGTAAGGAATGAGTTATTTATTCTACATATACAACGTGCGTGGAATACTGACTTAATCTCTGTAATGTTTTCTTTTATTGTAAAAATACAACTATTATATTTTTCACAATGTCGTTTACACAATTACACAATATTTATTTCCTGCATTCATAATCCCCGGAATAGCGCGACGCAATATATGTTTCTGAATTATTTTTCACTTTTCTAGGAAATAATTCTGCACGTGACATTCATTTTCAGTGCAAAAAATTGAAAGTAAAATGTTAACTTTTACAGCTTTGAACATTTTCATGTAAGACGTAGCATAATGGAGTGATTATAATTAACGAATGTTATTCTAATTCAGTACTTATACCATTTTTATGTAATACTGAATTCGGGCGTACACCTTTTTCTGAATTCTTATCAATTCTTTTGCATTTTTTTATTCTTCTTGCAGTTTTTAAAATTATTAACATTATTTGTAGTTCACTTTAATTCAAAAGAATTCCTTAAAATATTTGGAATCCTTCGTTTTCTTTGGAACTCTTTTGAGTTATCTATATACTTTTTAATTCTTATTCATTCTTTTGATTAAATTCAGTTACATTGACCTTGAAGTCATTTAAATTCTTTCGAATTTCCTTAAACTCTTGGATATTTATATTATTTTTAATTCACTTGAATTCTGTATCATTCATTTAGACATTTGAATTTTTTTAGTCCTTTGTATTCTTTTAAATTCTTGTATTTTCTTTTTAATTCTTTGGCATTATTTTGAATTCTAATCAATTATTTTTTATTATTTTGAATAATTTCAGTTGAATTGATTTAGAAGTTATTTAAATTCTTTTGAATTTTCTTTAAGTGTTGAATTATTGTTAATTATCAGTATTCTTTTGAATACATGGAATAAATTTAGTTCAATTAACCTTAAGTCATTTAAATTATTTTGTATTCTTTTGATTACATTCAGTTTAATTTACCTTGAAATAATTTAAATTCTTTTGCATATCCTTGGAAGTCTTCTGAATTATTTAAAAATTTCTTTATTCTTTTGAATTCTTTGAAATTTCATGAATTCTTGAATTCAAGTGTATAACACGATTGCTAGTTTTTAACACCTTTCTTTAATCATTGTTATATTTGTAAAATCATGAAAAAAATCAGTTTTTGATAGAAAAAAAAAACACAATTTCATGTATTATCTCTATTCACTTGTAAATATGTAATTCAGAGAATTTGATCTATTTAAAATTCCCATCACATTATGAAGAAAATTCAATTTTATTAAGATCGCTTAATGTATGCAAATTTTTTCCAAATAGCTTTCAGAGTGTAAAAAAATCAATGTTTTAATTTAAATGTGTACTTAACAAGCTTTTTAAACTACAATTTGTCGAGATGTTTTATAGGATGCCAAATTGAATAATCATGTGCAAATTTCTGGAGTTTCATGAAGAGATTTACAACACTTTTGGTAATGGAGGTCTTCCCATCGACTCAACAAAATGTGACTTTTATCCCAATCCAGGATATATTTGTTTTCAAATTGGGTTTTTCGCAAAGAATCATTCGTGTATTTTGAGTTTGCAACCAATCTGTAACTGGATTTTTACTTTTATCCTGGGTCTATTATGAAAGACATTTAAGCAGATGTGACGTACCAGAGAAAAATATTAGAAAGATGTCTGATTTTATGATGTCCGGTTATACGGTGCTGATTTTCACATCTATATTTTCGGACACAGAATATACTATGTTAAAACATCCTGACATTCTTACATTTTCGAAAACCTTTGTAGATGACCAATTAGTACGCAGAAGAGTATTGTAAATTCTGTTATATCATGGGAAACCTTTACGAAAATGTGAGAGTACAAAAAGGGTGTTTGAGAATATTGTACATTTTTACTGACACAGTAATCATTTGTATGTATACACCATCCTACTGGAATTGACAGCATAACTCGTTGTCGATGACTGATAGACAGATACACAGAAGATGTTCTGTGTGACTTCGATATGCTTGCATCTCTAAGGATCATCGAAATATGGAATAATTAAATCGAATAAATAAATTTATATAGTGAATCTTTTTTCTTCCTTTTTCCCTATTTGCAATTTACTTTTATTTAGTATTTGCAATTTAGAAAACGCCATTTACAATTTCTTCGAAATCAGAAGCATAATCCATGTAAAAGGGAGCAAATAATTTTTGTGTATAAATTATATACTGCTAAATGTACCATTTCTGCACAATCATTTTCATCTATAAATTATATACAATAATTTTACATAGTTTTAGTTACAATTTTTTTTATATTAGCTTTTGTGAGAATATTAAATTATGTAGGAGTTTTATATTTCATAAGTATAAACACAACTTTAAACCAAAATTCGTTGTTCGGTGTGTCACTTCTCAGGTCGAAGTATTCAAAGTAAATATGTGTTTATTTTATATATACTAGGGTGGTCTAAATTTATACCTGTAAAAATTCGATTTTTGGTGTTACCCCCCCCCCCAATTGGTTCGTTTTCCGGATAAAGAAATTCCGCAATTGTTTTTTCTAACCTTAACCTGTGCCTTTGAAATTGACATGGGGTTTTAAATGGGAAAAGCTCGATTTTTAAAGAAATGGAAAAAAGAAGTAGTTATCATGAACTTTTTGTGAATTAAAGTATAGCCACCCTTTAAGGAGTATCCAAGGAATAATTTGCACCTGATAAATTTTAATTTTAACACCCCGAATCCCCTTTTATTGTGGCCGGAAAATGCAAAAAAAAATGCAAAATAGCAGTTTTCTATCAAATTCACAATAAAGACGGTATTTTTTTGAATTTTTTCAACATGAATTATTTTTAATCAATATGTATGTATGTATGTATGTATATTTAATCTCTCCCTTTTACAGGTTTGAGGGCCTCCGCTCCCTGTACAAATATTTACATTCCATCCTTAATTTAACTTAACCGCTGCTTATATTCTAATGCTTCGCCTTACTTAAAATAACAATACTCTTACTGCTAATAATGCTTAAACTTTAAAATGAGCGATATTCCAGGGCTTCCGTTTCCTCTTACCATAAAATACATTTTCAATGATTTCAAAGGTTTACTTTTTGCCTTTTAATTTCCTTTAATAGGATTACCCGTTTGGCTCCGCCAAACTGTCCATCTTCCTCTCCTGTACACCTCTCTAACACATGTGCCCATGACTCCATTTCGTATCCACATACTCTGCACAGATTGTCCTCTTCA